>JAPMOB010218990.1:4522-49600 GCA_029875015.1 Lepomis gibbosus | reverse complement strand
TGGCCAGCAAACTCGCCTGACCTGAACCCAATAGAGAATCTATGGGGCATTGCCAAGAGAAAGATGAAAGACATGAGACCAAACAATGCAGAATAGCTGAAGGCCGCTATTGAAGCATTCTGGTCTTCCATAACACCTCAGCAGTGCCACAGGCTATAGGTAGCATCCATGCCACGCCGCATTGAGGCAGTAATTCATGCAAAAGAAGCCCAAACCAAGTACTGAGTACATATACATGATTATACTTTTCAGAGGGCTGACATTTCTGTATTTAAAATCCTTTTTTCTCTATTTTTTTTAAAATTGATTTCATGTAATATTCTAATTTTCTGAGATTTTGAATTTGGGGTTTTCATAAGCTGTACGCAATAATCATCAAAATTATATCAAATAGGCCTAAAGGCTTGAAATATCTCACTTTTCAAGTTTCACCTGTATTTCTACTTAGTGTCCAAAAGGCACAGCAGAAATATGCAGACTCTGCACATAGGTAAAGTAAATGGAACTGAACTGGAATGTGTTGTTAATGTATAATTTCAGAAAACGTTTAATTGGCCAATACAGTTGTAAACTGTAATTTGACAGTTTAACATTTCATTACTTTGCACATTACACACTCTAGTGGTTTATTTTGAACGTGTTTGTGTTATTTGCTGGTCCTTCTGTTCAGTGAGGCAGAAGACAAAATAAGACAAAGTTAACTCAATCTGAAGTACACTCTTTTCATGTCTTTCTGCCACAACTATGTTTTTTTACAGAATTTTTAATTGCACAGATTATCTGAAAAGGTTTTAGAACAAATAAACCCAATTTGCAGCTTTTTTGTGTGTAAATCAGACACAGATGTTTGTTAATACTTTATTTTTAATTTTCCAAACATCACTGCATGCCATTTGTCTAAATAGACTGGAAAGTGTGTTACACCTGTTGTTACACATATGTCAAGCTGTCGGACTGATCAACTTCAGAAACTGAAAAAGTGACTGGATAGAAATTGTTTGCTTCGAACTAGTGGCGTCCGGGCTGTAGTTCAGCTATTCGTAAAAACTACAATACCCATGAAGCACCTGGAATCACAACAAACGTGCTAATACCAAACATTCCACTCAATGAAGCCGGCATCTTAATTCCCGTTGCGACATGAGGTATCTAAATTTAATATGGTCGACATAAAACAACGATTACCCAATGTTTTACAGCAATATATGCCAATTTGCTTTAGTATTTTCGCTAAATTCCTGGTTAAATCCGTTCCGTTCCCTGCCAGCTAACATTAGCTCTCGCACGAATGCTAGTCTGCCTGGTAGTTGCTGTTACTAGCAACCAAGCTAACCATTAAGCATGTAAATTACGCTAGATAGCTTCATCATCTTCTCTAGAGCAGTGTCGTTTTATTTTAGCTGATTTCACGCGATGTAACGTTTGAACTACGATGTTAAAATGGAATGCGGCAACATTAACTAAAGTTACCATAACGTAGCGTTAATAACGTTAAGTTATCCCCATGAGCTCTACTTCATAAACTCTTGACGTGTGTTTGATGTGGCCGATTTTATTTCAGCTTTTCTAATCTGTCATGCCCGATACTATGTGCTAACGTCGCTGTGATAAATAAGAGTATGTTTTGGTGTCTTACCCAAATATTATGGACACATAAAATCTACGTTAAGATGCCATCTGCAGGTGCCAACTGTCGTTTACATTAAGCAGCTAGCTAGCAGTAGAGCTGGCGTCTTATCTTATATATTTGCATCCATATCCCCTCTTTGTGTTATATTGTTCAGCAGTTAGCTGTTAAAGCCTCCAAAAAAGTACTTTTATTCAAAATTAAGTTAATGTTTGGTACATAGTAGGGCTATGAGGGCTAACGTTAGTTTGGCAAAGGAGGACCAAAGATTAGACTTGTGCAAGATACACTAATGTTACTTTTTAGACATCAAGCAGTGTCTGTCAGTACATATATGTATATATACATAGCTGAAAACCCATTCTTTAAGATGCCTGTGTGATAGTTTAGAATAGATAAACTATTTTAAAAAGTGCACAGAAGAAATACACTACAAGATTGGTCAAAAGGTGAAATAAATGTGAAACGCTTCCAGCTGATGATAAAACAAATAGTCTGCTTGAAATGTATCACTCTTTTATTGCAACCTCAATCCCCTAAAAGAGGGTGAGGGAAATATAGTAATTAAATGCGCAGGATACTCATTAGTATGATAATAACTCTACTGTCATAATACTCTGATCTAAGGACAAACCATGCGACAAAGCATTTAGCTACTAGTGTAGTTGTGGTGTGTTCTTAGATGAGTGGGTGAAGTAATTTGATTTGACAACACTAAGTTTCATGAATGCACACTCTTCTTCTGTGTTGCTTTTGTACGTGATGGTATAGTGGTATGCTGGTTGCTTTGTGGGACTCCCTTTTGTATGGTGTACACAGATGCATAGAAAAAATATGTATGAATTTATCAAGAGGTTGCTGTCTGCACAAATTGTTTTTCAGTTTGTACTCGGTAGAGTGGAGTAGTAGCAATATATCTCTGTCATTAAATTATTGACTACCTCACTCGTCATAAATTATACAACATGGTGATGTTATAATCTTTAGGCCATGAAAGCGTTCCAGCAGATCCTGAAACTGTCTTTGAGTGGATATTACAGAGTCCCTGCATGTGTTGAGAAACCAGACCATTTCTAAAGATGAAGCCTATCCACGAGCCAATAACAAGTAGAACAGAAGTCGAGAGAGCCTTTGATCATTAGTGCATGTGATGGGACTTGATGTTTCTGCTCTTATAGCTGAGAGGACTAGCGATGAGGGGGTGATACACTGAGTCTATTCAGTGAGAGACATATCTTAAAAGAGACTCTGCATAATCTGTATGGTGTGGGTGGAGCTTTAGCCTCTGGCTGTCTGCTTTCTTTCTGACATCAGCTGGGAAGATTTTTCATGAGATTCAGCTATAGGTAAGAATTTTTATGGGTTTGATTGCACTGTATTTTCTTCGTGGTGTGCCATGTTAGCTTGGAGGTATCTACTTGTCCTGTTTTTGTTTTTTTGACATTTGGCTCCAGTCTCTGCTGAACGAGTAGGCTAAAGGGTAAGTGACACTGAAAAGGAGAGGAATAGTAATCAAAGTTGCTCAGCTAGCAGGCGATGTCCTCCAACACCAATTTCCATTTTGTTTACTCTATTGAGGACAAGTTTTTCTTACACGCTGAAGTCAATGGCAGTGGTAATTTGACTTTATTATAGCTAATGATTGGCTCATTCAGATTATTCTAATTATTGTTTGCAGCCTCTCCTCATAGTGGTAATGGGCAAACAGGGCTGCAACTAAAATTTTTATTGTCAGTACATCTTTTCTACCTTTCTATTTTTTCCCCAGTTCCTCAGTTATCTCCTTTTAGATGATAAAATATCAGAGAATATTGCGTTCACAAAATTGAAGAAGTCTGAAACCCAACAATATCCAATTAACAACTGAGAAAGGAGACGTGTCTTCACAAATGAGATGTTCAGAACCAGGATGGAATGATTGAATGAATTTTGTCTTCTAAAACAAAAAGTCTGAAATGGTGAATCAAAACTTGTTGCTGATAAATTCAACTAATCGTTCCACCACTAGTTGCAAAAATTTGAGTTAAATATACAAGGCAAGGCAAGTTTATTTGTATTGCACATCTCAGCAACAAGGATATTCAAAGTGCTTTACATAAAACATAAAACATACAAGCAAGAACTTCAAAAGCAAGTCACATTTTATTCTAGAAAAATCTTATCCCAAAAACAGGACAGTAAATGTTACAGCGCTGTGTAAAATATTAATAAATAAAAAGTTAGTTACCAGTCGTTTAATATGAACAAAGTCTGTTGAAGACTGAGCACTTGAGTGCATGTGCTCTTTTGAACATTTGACTCAATAGGATGAACATGAGTATATATACTGTAACATATGACAGTACTTTTTAAAAAAAAATTCAATATGGAGATAATGCTGTGATATTTATTTTAATATTATTTTGTTCCATATCACCTGCCCATACCTGCTGCTGTCTTTACAAGGCTCAAGATGTATTCTGTAAGCAATTCTTTGTGCTCCAATGTCAAATTCCTCTCATCTGTCTTATAGGTGTTGTTTCCTGTAGGCAGCTATGGCACCAGGGGATGTGGTGCCAGACCATGCCAAGCAGCTGAAGTCCAAGGAGAAACGGCCTGGAAACAAGGCCTCGAAAGCAGACTGTGAGCCCGATGGGTCCTTTGTCTTCGAGGCTCATGAGGCTTGGAAGGACTTTCATAACTCCCTCAGGCATTTCTACGAAGTAGGAGAGCTCTGTGACGTGACGCTGAAGGTAGGTCACCCTGTCCAGACACAAGTAACGAGAGAGATTTGTTTGCCTCAGCTGATCTTTTGTTGATGTTTTCAGTAATGTCCGCTTAATAAACAAATTAATAAGCAGTGAGCTTTTTGATACTCTATGTAGGTATGCCGTGTTGCCTGTTGCGTGTTACATGTATTTTGTGTTTGTCTTTTTTTGTAGGTTGGCAGTAGGTTGATACCATGCCACAAGCTAGTGCTGGCTTGTGTGATCCCTTACTTCAGGTACATTTTTTATGTTTTATATTTTGAGCAAGGCCTATAATAGCAATCTTTCCGTACAGCACCAACAGATAAGAGGGTTTTTTTCTTACTAGTGGGCACTCCATCTCTTAATGAATTAATGGATCACATTAGTCTCTAGCTTGTTTTCTAAAAGGCAAATATAACATGCCAGAAACACTTTTTGCCCTGACTAAACGTACAGAAATAAAGCAACAAAGAACTATCAGTAAACTGTCTTGAGCCTGGACACAAGGTTTCAATGTCATGAAAAACAGAATTTTGTCATTTCTGTTTAGATCATTTGTATAAAGATGCTTAGATAAATTACATAAGATAGGCCTGCATGATAGTTGGGTATGATAGCACATGTTATTTAAAAAAAAAAGAAGAGAGAAGACGGTAGTAGTATAAAATAACAAAACGCTTTAAAACATGTAATTTCAAGGTCTACTAAAGTGTAGTGATTGTGACTGCCCTAATCAATTGTCAGTTGGGATGGAGCTGTTCTTTCTGGGCCTCCATACTTAATGAACAGAAACCAGCCCCTTAAAGACTCAAAGACAAAATATATTTTATATGTTTGTGCAGAACACAAAGCTTTGTGGAAGGTGTTACATCTTGTTCTTGTGTAAGTTGCTCTTTCTTTCCTCAGGGCCATGTTCCTGTCAGAGATGTCTGAGGCTAAGCAGGAACTGATAGAGATCAAGGACTTTGATGGTGATGCCATCCAGGACCTGGTGCATTTCGCCTACTCCTCCAAACTCACATTAACTGTGGACAATGTCCAGCCACTGCTTTATGCTGCCTGCATTCTTCAGGTAAAGAAACATTAGTACAATCAATCTACAAGCCGCGCAGGCTCTCCTTAATTTACATGAACTAAGTGGGTTTTCAGTTACATTTTAAGTGTAGTGATGCTCAAACTCTTATTTGTCAATATAAAATATTATGACAATTTGTACACAGAACAGAATTTAATAATGTAATGCATTGAGATAATCTGCAACATTGCCTTATTACTGCCTCAATCTGTAAGGTGGAGTTGGTGGCGAGAGCCTGCTGTGAGTACATGAAGGCCCACTTTCACCCCACCAACTGCCTGGCAGTTCGTACCTTTGCCGAGAGCCACAATCGTGTGGACCTGATGGACATGGCCGACCGCTATGCCTGCGAGCACTTCACCGAGGTAGTGGAGTGTGAGGACTTTACATGCGTGTCCCCCCAGCACTTACGCACATTATTGTCCTCCAGTGAGCTCAATATCCACTCAGAGACACAGGTGTACAATGCAGCAGTGAAATGGCTGAAAGCAAACCCACAGCACCACGAGGCCTGGCTGGACCAGATCATGTCTCAGGTTAGAGAGTGCATAGCTTCAATCAGAAGGGTCTATCTTCCTGACTTTAATATTTCCTAAAGTTTTATGATGGGAAGTAGCTTCAGTATGTGTTCTAGTGAAGTTAAGACTTTATGACCTATTACGCTGATGATTAAACTACATAACTGTGAGTGAAATTAGAGTCAGTACTACACATATGTTCACAGCTTTATGTCGTCACTTTCACAACCACAACACAACATGTATGGTCTTTCCAGGTGCGCCTCCCCCTGCTGCCTGTAGAGTTCCTGACTGGAACAGTAGCTAAGGATGAGATGATCAAAGGTAACCTAAGTTGTCGTGACCTGATGGACGAGGCCAGGAACTACCACCTGCACCTCAGCAACAAGGTGGTGCTGGACTTTGAGTACTCAGTCCGTACGATACCCAGGAAACACACTGCAGGTAGCACTTACTAGTGATTTTAGGGCAGTTGTACTAACATTCAGTGTTTTTTTTCATCATCCTAAAAAAATACACAGCTACATTTATAGTTTTTTATGTTTGTTACAGGCTTAGTCTCGTCTTCATAACATATGTAAAATTATAAAAATTGTAATAACTGCTTTGTCATGTAGATATATAGTTTCAGCTTTCATCTGTGGGCTTAAAGTGTGACGTGTGTTATCTCACTGTGCTAACGTTTGGTTCTTTCCTGCCACTTCTTCAGGGGTTTTGTTCTGTGTGGGTGGCCGGGGGGGTTCCGGTGACCCATTTCGCAGTATCGAGTGCTACTCCATCACTAAGAACAGCTGGTTCTTTGGTCCTGAAATGAACAGCAGACGGCGTCACGTGGGTGTAATATCTGTAGGAGGTAAGAAAGGTCAAGACAGGGCATGGAAAGACAAGCATTTGTGTTTAGAAATTTAAGGGCTGAGGCAAACTTTATATATTATACACTCAGTGGTCAGTTTATTAGGTACGCCTCGCTAAAACGAATGCAGTCTAATACAACAGTGATGCAATAAATTCTGCCCTCATGAAGGTTAATGTTCACAGTTTTTGTTGAAATGTTTTAGAGACTCTTTGGTTCAACTGACCCATTTAGCCTGTGTGGTTTGTGGTGTTGATCTGTTTTGCATTGTACAGCGTTTCTCTAAAATTTAAGTTTAGAATATAATTTAGAAAATTAAATATTTGGATTACAGATTCACTTAAAAAGTAAATACAGTATAATAGAGTATTGCAACATGGCAACTGAAAACATGTGTATCTTTGTAAAAAAGTACATGTCTAATTAGTTAGTGCCCGCCATCAATGTCATATCTGTTCGATGTTGCTTTCCTTAGGCAAGGTTTATGCTGTTGGGGGCCATGATGGTAACGAGCACCTGGGCAACATGGAGATGTTTGACCCCCTCACCAACAAGTGGATGATGAAAGCCTCCATGAACACCAAGAGGTACACAGACACACGGTTATTTGATTGATGTGTGTTTCTGTTGATGCTAAATTTTATGACAGTATTGTCTCTTTTTTTTGTTTCTAAGTTTAAGTGTTGACTTAAAAATGGCCCTTTTTTGCTCAGGAGCAGGGCTCTTATGCATTTCGTCTGGTGCACCTTTTACTATCTGCTGCATGTATTTACTATAATTTAAGTATGGGGTAAACAGCTAAAATACTGCTTTGAACAAGGATATATGTGTTTCTCAGGAGGGGCATAGCCTTGGCAGCGCTTGGTGGTCCTATCTATGCTATTGGAGGTCTGGATGACAACTCCTGCTTCAACGATGTGGAGCGTTACGACATCGAAAGTGACTGCTGGAGCGCCGTGGCGCCGATGAACACGCCCAGAGGAGGAGTGGGATCCGTTGCATTGGGGGTAAGACTCTAGAGGAAAGCCAATTTATTGTGACTGATATGTGATCTCTGCTGTGGACTTCACTGCTCTACACCCTCGCCTTGCCAGAGTTTCG
The DNA here is from genome assembly GCA_029875015.1 of Lepomis gibbosus. Lineage (NCBI taxonomy): Eukaryota > Metazoa > Chordata > Actinopteri > Centrarchiformes > Centrarchidae > Lepomis > Lepomis gibbosus. The sequence goes on along the minus strand of JAPMOB010218990.1, from coordinate 41,697 downwards.
TGTATGCCGTGGGAGGGAACGATGGGGTGGCGTCGCTGTCCAGTGTGGAGCGGTTTAACCCACACCTCAACAAGTGGATAGAAGTCAGCGAGATGGGCCAGCGACGGGCTGGAAATGGAGTCAGCAAACTCAACGGCTGCCTCTATGTAGTGGGTGAGAGGAAGAAATGAACAAAGAACACTTCAGATCTGATCACTGGGATATTGTTAATTTGAGTACAGACTTTTGTCTGTGTACGCTTTTTAAAAAAAATACACCTCAGTCACGTGCCTCCTACATATACACCCTACAATTTTATACACACAATTTTATAATACATAAGTCAGTCACACAGATTCATTAAAATGTCTTTTGTGGCATTTTGCCAATAGCTAGTGTATGTATTTAGTATGGATGCATGAAATCATTGTTTGTTACATTAGTAACAGCATAATCCTACATAAAGCAACTGAGTATTTGCAGTCATTACACCTAAGCGTGTTTTTTGCCAGGTTACATGCCAGTTTCACGTTTGTCCCTTGACCTTTTTTCACAAAGGCACCCAAGAATAATTGTTCCTTTTTAAAATAAGTGTCTCTCTCGTCTTTCCTAAAGGCGGTTTTGATGACAACTCACCCCTGAGCTCTGTAGAGCGCTTTGACCCACGAATGCACCGCTGGGAGTACGTGTCTGAGCTGACCACCCCACGTGGGGGAGTCGGGGTAGCCACTGTAATGGGAAGAGTGTTCGCAGTCGGTGGTCACAATGGGAACATTTACTTGAACACGGTGGAAGCTTTTGAGCCACGAATGAACAGGTGAGGAGGAGATGAACAAGGGCTGCGTGGGTGATGTGTTTCTAAGGTATCGAGGTGGGATTTGGGATGAGTGAATAATCGTACAAGGTATCTCTGTGTTTTGACCATAATTTAAGAGCTGAGATTAACAATTCTTGGTAGATGATTTATAAGAAAACACAAGCAAATTGAATAAACATTCCCCCGTTTTCAACTTGGGCTAAACAATAATCGTAATCTTTTTGAAATTGCAAATGGCCTACTGCAGTTGTCAAATCGCAGGAGGTTCCATATTTGTTAAAGGCAAAATGTGTGTAAAAAAATAACATTTTAAATTAAATATTGCCGCACTGCCTACACATCATACTCTACAGCCTTAAGAAAACGTCTTTCTTTGGTATTGAGCTCCGCAAAAATTGCAGTGTCAGCTAAAATAATGGCAAATAGAAATTTTTTCAGTATCATTCAGCCTATTTGGCAACACAGCGCTCAATAAAGATTGCTATGTAATCTTTCTCAAATCTGAGGTATGTTACCTGAGCATTAAAACTGGATGAAACGTAATGGTACCTTTGACAACAGTCCACATTTGATGCTTGTGTGACTTATCTACTGAAACAGTGCTCAACATGTTATCATACTTGAATAATTACTCTAATTGAAATCATTTTAATTATGCAGTTATATGCTCAAAAATCCTGCTGTATTGTTTAGTACTTCTACCACATCCTCCTTTTCTTTCTTTTTCTTTGATTTGACCCGTATCTGTTTGCTGCTCAGATGGGAGCTCGTGGGTTCAGTGTCTCACTGTCGCGCCGGCGCCGGAGTGGCTGTCTGTTCGTCTCACGTCAGCCAGATCAGGGACGTCGGCCAGGGCTCCAGCAACGTGGCCAACTGCATGTGACCGCCGGCCCAACCCCGCTTATTCCCAGGTGACTGACTGCCGGGTCTCGCCGTCAGACCTGATCACTGCACAAGCACACAACATGAAGCACACAGACAATGACTGAGTTATGATTGAGTTATTTCGCCCGGCAGCTGTCAGCTACTGTCGCCACTGTATGAACTTCGGCTTGAAGCTGTTCAGTTTGCAGTGATTGAGGAATATTAGGGACATTTTACTGACTTGAAGTGCATATCTGACAAATGAGGTCTTCTCTGACTAAATGACATGTTCTTCTTGACTCCTGCTGGTGTTTTTTGCAATCAGTGATGTAGTATTTTGTACTGTATTTTCTTCTGTTTGACAGCCTTGACTTAGTTTGACTTTTGTTTTTAAGGGAAAATAGTAGCCACACCTTGTATTATAATATAATATATAATACTAACATCTTGAGAATGAAAGGTGAGTTTGGGTTCAGAACTACTAGAGTTAGCAGTGCACATTATGAACGCGCAGTGTATAGTGGAACCTGTATGAAAGCTTTTCAACGGTCTCCTCTTAAAGATGGTTTACTTGTTGGCTCTGTAGTTGTTTTCATTATCCACAGAGATGTGATCACCCTGCATTCAACACCTTGTTTGCAGTGCAGTGTGTGCAAAAACATTTTCATCAATCAATCTGAAATATGATGTTAAGATGTCAAATACATTTCCAAGATTCCTTCGATCTTATGCCAGGTTAAGTAGAAGCATCTGTTAGAGCAGTTAGACTTTTTAAAGGTGCTTTTCAAGATCATTCAATCGGCAGTTCCAGCTGCAGTGAGCTGGATCGTATGCTAGCTGTTCTAGCTTTTAGGAATTTGCCTGTAATTGTGTTTGAACAATCATTTATGGCTGATTGGGACAAATCTGCCATTGGCGAGGAGGTGACGGGTCAGAGGAATTTAAGTGCTGCAAGTGCCAAAAAAAAGTGCACCACCCGTTTTAGGAAGGTGTAGATGCAAATCTGGCTCAACCGCCTGCTGAATCCTGAGTCGCCACCTTTACCTCGACCTCAGAATATAAGAGTCAAGGACTGATCAGAGCAATACGGGGGACCTCTCCAGTCCTTCATCAGTTTTGCATTATTGTATAGAGATCTGTTCAACCTGACAGGGACAGATTTTTAAATTTAAGATTTGTGTTTGACGATAGCTGGACTGTCAGAAATCCTAATCAAAGCTCTTTCGGATGTGTATGAGATTCACCTGCGGTTTGGTCTCTGCAGATGGTCACGTTATATTTTAATATATGGACATTTTGTATAATAAGATAGGTGTATCTTTGGTATTATTCTTTACTACACTATCTAACCCATTGCTGTGCACTATTTTCCTAGAATAGATGTGAAGTATATTTTTGTCCTAAATGGAGAATCTCATGTTATAAGTTACACTCATGCCTATTTCTGCCATGTGAAAGGACAATTTAATGATTTTGGACATCTGTTTTTCAGAATAGCCTGACAGAGTTTAAAACAGAAATGTCATATATGGTTTATACTAGAAATAATACATAGTATTGCACATTATTTGTGTCCTGCCGTTATTAATACTAGTGGATATTATCAACAATATATTATCAATATTGTTGCCAACTTTGTCAGCAATGAGCCAGATACTGAGTCTTTTGTAAACTTTACTGTACTTTGTGTTCTTCCTCCTCTTGACTGCTTCCATCTTTTGCTTTTTGTTGTTTACATGGTATTTGTATAAATTGGTACAATAAAGTTATGTGTAATATGAATTTTTGGGATTTTTAATTTTTTCTATAATACTGTAAAAACCTTCACATCAGACTGCTCTAAACTTCAGAGTTTTAGGAGTTTCATGGTTTATTTACTTACCTGCCTGACACTCTTGGGTGTGCTCTTTTTAAATTTTTTGTTTTTTCTCAATGAAGATTCATAAATGTAAAGTAGGCATTTCACTCACGTCTTGGGAGTTTTCTTGATTCTGACATGTCTCTGTTGAGCAAAATAACGTATACATAAGAATTTGATTACAACTCTGCGTTTGTTTTGTAACATCCTATCAAACCAAGTTAAAAAGTAACCGATCGAGGCAGATGTTTGCCAGTATAAAGTTTGCCAGCTGACATGTGGTTGTTATAAATGGTGTTATCTAGACTGTGTGGTTTCCCTGTGGGTCAAATGTGATGGGCACACTCCTATAATCAATGTGTTATTCAGGTTTTTAATGATGCCTGAAGCTCCGCATGCACCAAACGTTTACATACCCTGATAGTCTGGGAAGTCAAAGAAACCAATTGGATGACCTCCTGTGTGTTTGCATTATCATTACAAACACACAGGTCGTCACAGAAATTCTAAAAAGAAAAAAAGAAACCAGAAAACCGGACAGAAGATAAAGAATCTTCTAGATAGCGTGGACAGTCTGGATTTACAGTGACAACTGTATCTAAGGAATAAGGGTTAGAAGTTCCTAAGTGTTAAAGGGTTAGAGTCTTAAAAAAAGGATAGACTGGGAGATGGGGAATCAAAGGACTAAAATAAGTAAAGGTGACAGACCCGCCTGTTTTTATTTTCTATTTAACTCTTAAAACTTTTTTATATTTTTATGTTGCTTTTATGTTTTATGTAAAGCACTTTAAATTACCTTTTTTTGTTGAAATGTGCAATACAAAAAGACTTGCCTTGACTTTCCTGTGTTTCACTGCAGTTATGAGCAGTCACATTTTACAGTGGCACTGACAGGAAAGACTGGTTATTGGTGGACTGGCCTGCATGCTCACGGAGTCATGGGTGGAGGAGTGGACTACATGCGGAACAACGGCTTACCTCTCACCTTCACTCACCGGGACAGAGACCAGCCCAGGTACCTGAATATCAGCTGGACAGGATAATATACTGTATACACACTAGAAAACCCAGATGTCCCGTTTGTCTCTAGATAGCTGGGATGGTACTTGTGCGTCGATGACAACAGGTCAGATTGGTGGTTTCTGGGATGACGAGCAGTGCTCAGAGAAGTACACTTTCATCTGTGAGAAACCCAGGTCCGACATCACCCCACCCACCAAAGCCCCGACTCCTCCTTCACAGGGCTGTACAGACGGCTGAACAACTCTGCCACACTCCAGATACTGTTACAGGGTATACAGGGCAGTGCATTAAACAGCTAAAACTAAATGTTTTTCTGCAGGGGCCATTAGGTCACTGGTCAATTTCCAGTAGTGATTTATTGGCTGATTTATTGCAGCTCTTCTTCAACGTGAAGTGGTCACTGAATAAGAGCTGTGGAGCAGCACACAAGGACTGGAAAAACATCATCAGATGTCAAAGGAGAATAGTTTCAAAATATGAAATTAGACACAAAGCAAATTTAAAAGCATTACAGTAACAGACTAAAAATGTAATTAGCTAATCCCACTCTTGTTTGACACAGATGTTTCCAAGATCACTGCATTTTATGTAATTTGGGGTAATCTGACCCTTTAACCATTAAACCCAAGCTTGTATTTTCTTGTAACGCAGGAGGACTCTTACAAATGGACAGATGGCTGGACAGTTTTTCTTTTTTCCCCACACAGTGCTGACCAGGAGAGCCCAGCAACATTAAGGATGAGGGCTGTGTGAGTATGCACGGGTCACGTACGTTCCATGGGACCTGGAACAACACAATGTGTGACCAAGCAAAAAAACCCCATCTGCAATATCTCAGGTATGTAAACAAGCCGAAACAGACTTCTGCTTTTTCCTCCCTTTTATTTCTGATTGTTTTTCTCTAGTCTGTCTTTTAGACCCATAACTCCTTAATCACTCTATAGGGTAGTATATTTACCCTCCATCTTTATATTTTGTCCTGACTTCTGAGTGTCAAATTTTTGTACTATGTAGTACCATGCAGTGTCTTTTAGTGTATTGTAAGCACTAATTAGTGTCCATAGCGCCTAGAAAGAACAGCAGCATCAACAATGACACAGACATAGTGGACCTCCACACGGCTGTGAGACACTGCTACGCTGAGAAGGCCAGACTCATCTCCATCCTCAACAAAGACAAACAGGCATACGTTAACAGCATGGAACCGCTCTTTTTTATTTTATTCTTTTACTTCCTTACAGTAGAATACATAGCAATAAGTTATAGTGAAATAAGTTTGTGTCATGTTGTACTGCTCTTCCAGGTGAGGCCAGGTTTCTGCAGCATGGATTAAAATGATGTTTGGCAAGGGGACAGTACTTTTTTAAAAAATTTTAGTTATTGGATCTGAGATGAATTATAAGAGAGAATCTTCCCTAAAATTAGGTTTCACATTACTTTTATAGTAGTGTAGCTGTTAGAGACAAACAGCGCTCACATGAAAATTAGTACAATATAAAAGCATTTTTCTGAATCAAATCAGAATCTGCTAAGTAGGTTTACACACATAAGGAACTTGCTTTGGTGTTTTAGTGCATAACAAACAGAAAATATATAAAGGTGCAATGATATGCTAAATATTTACATCGAATGTACATTTAAATAAAATGGATTTGATAAGAGTCTCTAATTCAGTACCAAAAGAAAAACTCCAAAACGTTATCAACTAATGGCATCAGCAATTCAAGCATTGAAAAAGAAATATCATCTCTGTAGATGTTGAACTTTCTCTTTACGTGCACACAAAAGGTTGATGCCGTGGTTTCTCTGTTTGACCTCCACAGGATGGTGGAGTTCTCCCCTGTGACATACACTCAATGGGAGCCCAACAACGGCAACAGGGAGGAACAGTGTGTTCAGGTGAAAAGACATCAAAGTATTGAAATTCCATCCATCTGACCGTTATGGCCATATAGATCAGTTTATTTATTATGTATGTGTGCTGGACAGCCGCGCCTGGTGGTGGTATTTTAAAAAACAAATTCTGGCTTGTTAAGATGGCTGGAACGATGCCAACTGTGGTCCGGATGGAGCAGGTTACATCTGTAAGAAGTTGCCCAGAGGTGTCCACACACCTACTCCACCCACACAGCCTTGGGAGAGCAACTGCCCTGCGGGTAAATATTATTAATGTATTTATTAAAACATGCAGGTTATATTGATAGGTGTATAACATATCTTAGAAGACACATCTGGTGACATATTCTTTTTCTTATTGTCAAACAAAGCCATTAAAATACAAAACCGACTATGAATTGATCCCAAGTATTATCTGTGTGGCCGAAGCCAGATCATTCCTCTGAGCCCTACTTTCTTTGTTGAAAACTATTAAAAACAAAAGTTATGTATTTTACACGCATACATGTGTACAGCAATGACCTGTAACTGATTATACAACCAGTAGCCACCCACATAAAATGTAGCCTCTTTAGCTTGCTTCTTTCCAGGTTAGATGCTTTTCAAGGACAAGTGTTTCATGTTCAAAGGGAAGAAAAATGGCATTAAAGCCAGGTCATTAAAGGTCGTATGCTGGGAGTTGGTGCAAATACTAAGAAGGACTGCTGGCAGTTATTGTGAAGCAACGGGGTCAGCCCTGTGCTGTACACCAACTGGAACAACAAGGAGCCCATCAATGCAGGGGGAGTGGTGAGGACAGGATTATTTATGATAATTGGAGAAAAGGGAAATATCAGGATTTGAGTTTATAGTTCGATAGCTTGAAGCTTCCGTGTCGAACTCAACAGGAACACTGTGTGGTGATGGCTCATAACCACTTTGTGTGTGGTGAGTGGAACGGTGATGCCCGTCATAACCATCTTAGCTTCATCCGCTACAAGAAATGTCTGAAGAAATTACAGAAAACATTTCAAACATATAGCAGCTACTTAAAAAATATTTCTCAATCTGCTTCCACATTAGCCAGCAGCATCAACCCTCCACCCCCCACCAACAGCTTCTGCCCGGCTGGTACCTCTCCTACAAGCTGCTACAAGCTGGTGGAACAGCCGGCGACCTGGGACGCAACCCAGACAGCCTGTGAGCACCAAGGAGGCAACTTGACGAGCATCGACGTGAGCTACGACCAGGCCTTCGTCGCTAGAGTGGTCTTTCAGGGCAAAGCTGAAGCCTGGATTGGACTCAGGCATAAGGTGCTGTAACAGAGAGAACACACAGTAGTTAACCTAAACTATCTACAAATAATAAGACATTAAAGCCACTGAAACTTGGTTTAAAATCAAATTATAATCACAAATTAACAGTTTAACACTCAAAACCCAACAAGCCACCAACTGTCATTAATAGTGTCAATACTTTAATGTACTCTGTTACAAGTATAAGTCATGTGTTCAAAAAAGTAAAATTATAATCCACTTAATGTACATCAAAAGTAAAGGTTTATTTCGATTGTTCGGAAGTGGTTGCCAACCTAGGAGTTGGGCTCTTCCAAAGGATCATAGCATAAATCTGAGAGGACGTGAGATGATTAACAGCGTAGCAAAGTAGCAGTTCTGCTGCGCAAATCAGTATTCATGGCATCTAGTGGTGAGGGTTGCAAATTGCAACTAACGGCTCTCTCACTGCTCACTCCTCCCTTTAGGAGAAGCTACGGTGACACTTTGTGGGTGTGGTCCTCCATTTGTCCAAATTTCACTTCTCTTCTTACTTTTAATAAACCAGACGACCTCAACGACCACTACTTTTTCGTACGCATTCAGCTTAGAGATGAAACACGCTCTGTAAAGCAGCAGTCTGTTAGGGATACTGTATAACCATGGTGTCTTCCTTGTGTCTAAGGTAATAAAACATAGCAGTTCATTATGTAAGATCTTTATACACCACTGAAAACATAGTTATGTATATTATATTGCATTTCTGTCATTAGATTCTCCCAAATATTACACTGGACTTTTAAATATAGCATAGCAAAGGAAATACAAATAATGAGAGCCTCAAAATTATACTGAAAACCTGAAGTGAAATTACCAAAACTGTCCAAAGGAGTTCGTTCATATAGAAGCCCATAAAACAGTCCCTGAAAGTAAGTTTTCAGGGACTTTAAAACATTCAATCTGGAAGCAAAATATTTTTCAACTGCAAAAATGTATAATGAAATCCCTAAGTCACACATTTTATGAATTACAATTTTACAAAAAGCGTAAAATTAATAGTAAAGGTTTTATTAGACTTGCATTATGGGGTCAGTTCTCACTTACCACAAATTAATTATATTAATTTTCTTTACATTGGGTTGTTTTTATTTTATGTAATTTGGGGTAATCTGACCCTTTAATCATTGAACCCAAGCTTGTATTTTCTTGGAACACAGGAGGAGGGCTCCTACAAGTGGACAGATGGCTGGACAGTTTTTTTTCTTCCCTCCTTTCACTGAGTGCTGACCAGGAGAGCCAAGCAACATTAAGAATGAGGGCTGTGTGAGTATGCACGGTAAGTGCGTTCCATGGGACCTGGAACAACACAAGGTGTGACCAAGCAAAAAACCCACATCTGCAAGATCTCAGGTATGTAAACAAGCCGAAACAGACTTCTGCTTTTTCCTCCCTTTTATTTCTGATTGTTTTTCTCCAGTCTGTCTCTTAGACCCATAGTAAGGCATTATGAGACACTCAAAACAAGCGTAGTTGATTATGTAACATATCACCTCTCAGAGAAGCCGCTGCCGATTCCCGCCCGTGGTGACAGGAAGTGTAGGGTATCCATTCTAGATACCCTACGGCCGCTACTGTTACTACATGTACAACGCTCAGCAGGGTTTCTCTTGGCTGGACACGTGACACTACTGCCGAGGGGGCCAAGGCAGAGCTGGTGTCCAACCAGAGCAGGGCGGAGGTGAAGTTCATCACGAGCCTCAACTACACCAAACATGTAGTTCAACATCTGGATCGGCATCACCAGGGACAGGGAAAGTGACTAATTGTAGAAATAGACAAAAGAACAATGGTACAATGGTTTGGACCTGAGCTTTTAATTGCACATAAAATATATACGGAACACCAACCTTTATTCAGTGCTGGATTGATTTTCTAGTTGGCTGGGGCTGGACAGGTAAGACATCCCTGAGAATGAGATGTACGATGATGGACGCTGGAATGACTACAACTGCCTGCAGAAGAGAGGTTTTGCATGTCGCCACCACTAGTGTAAGGATTTATTATTCTTTGATATTCTGATGGGATACAGAGGACTGGAGAGTCATTACTACAGCTTTCATTTTGGTTTTCAAATCTCTCAGGGGAAAGCAAATGTTGTAGAAAAGATTCTAACGGGGGGTAGGATATGCAGCAGCTTCTCTATGTGAAACTGTCTTGCAGACTATTCGACAGATGATGGCGGACATCCACTTTTTCCCCACTGATGGTCCGGATGTCAACTGTAAATGTGACAATATCCGCATTTGGGTCTGTTGGTATTATTTATGTTATTTGCATAGCTAAGTACCGCTAGCATGGCTAATAATGCCAGTCCATGTATTGCTATGAAATTTTGTTATGATTAGCTTATTTACTTTGGTGATCCTCTGACTTTAGTGCCTCCAGCAAAATTTCACTTGTCCAATACTTTGATTTATGATCAAATAACTGTAAAACTAACAGCATCCCATCACAGCCTCAGCTGTTCTGTGTTTTTGTGGCATTTAGCTCAAAGCACCACTGTCAGGTCAATTGTATTGATTTACTGTGCCTAACCACAGTGTAACAGAGCTGCTAGCATGGCTATAGACTCTCAAGTCTTACCGTGCTCTTTTTACCTTTTACCTTTCTCTTCTGGTGTTAAACCACTTTAAATGTGCTACTTAGGACATGTTACGTCACTTCAAAAACTGTTGCACATCAGCTTAAATGAAAAGTATGTTTTAACATGACATCTTTCTTTGCCGTTGCAGCCGTTGTGATTTTAGCCTTGATAGCTGTACTGCTGTACTATGTCTTCAGTGTTAGGGGGTATAAACTGAACGGCTTGAGCACATGGTTACGTTTTTCTCAGAGTAAATACTAAGTTGTGACATTCTTCTGTTGCAGCCTGCTTTCAGCAACCCCAAATTCACAGGAGAATCAGACTTATTTACTTTAAGTCTCTGTAGGATTCAAAAATATTGTATATATTGTAATACACTAACCAAAATGAAATGTACTGCACTTATGTTTTTGAAATGCAACAGTTTGATACATGTCCAGAGTAATTCAGAAATGTTGTATATGTAATTTACTGTTCACGTGTTATTTACAAAATTTTACCACCAAATATCAAATTGTGCAATTCTTGTTTTCTGTGAGAAAAATAAGAGTAAACAAAAAAAATGTTTCCAGTGTTTATTTATTTTTGTACACTGCAACACAAATTCTTTACACATTTCACAAAATGAAAAAAAAGCATCCTTCAAAATCCATTGAGCATTTTTCCAGTAAATAATTATTTGGACAGGAAGTGTAAACTTGTTGCAGAGTAATTCATAAACAAAGCACCAACAATCAAGGAAGATGGAAATAAAGCCACATGATGGAAAAGACAAAAACACCACAAAAAAACTGTTGCACTTTGTGTATGTTGAATGCCAAAATGACTTTGTGTGCAGTGTAGACATGTGTGGTAAGAAACTCCAAGGACCATTTCAGAGCAGCCTGCTGATCCGTACATTTAAAAAAAATCCCAAATGCTGTGGCACCAGTGTACTCGCTCCTTACTTAAAAAAATATCACTTTATAATTTGTGTGAGAAAATAAAGTTAGGAACACTTTGTGATCCTTGTTTAGCCCTTTTATCGTTAAATTGCACAGACATGCTAACTGAATCAACAAGCGAAACATTCCGAAACCCAATTGTACTTATTTGAATGTGCTAATCCAAAGCAGTGTTACTTTTCCTGCATCACTAGAAGAAGTACTTGTGATAACTAGGTCGACACCTCACTAGAAAAAAAAATTGAGCCAACAAAGCTCACGCTTTATTGCTTTGAATCAAAGTAACAACAAATAAGTGTAAAGACCAGCACAGTCCTGCTGGTCTTGAGAACATGCTGTTCCTTTGTCCAATAACGCACTGAAATTAACTACAAATACTCAAAAGTGCATTCTTTAGTAAGCTATAGTTGGGCCATTTATTCTACACCCACAGATTTAGTAAACATTTTGCAACTCAACATTTTGCTATTCAACAAAAGTGTGGGAAACAGAGAGAAAAAAGCAGCTTACTGGGGCAAAAACAAATAAGGGAGCGCTACTCTAGTTTCAAATCTGTTGAATGACTGTGGTAGTCACTATACTTGAAAGGTAACTCAAACTAATGGCCAATGTGAACCACTACATCCAACACCATACCAAAGGAAAGTCAGGGATGTAAAATTACCCCCCCCCCTTTTTTTGTTCTTGCAAGTAGTTAACCAAGAAACTATCTATAAATAAGATGTTACATTGATTCTTGTATAATTTCCAGTAGGAGGGAACAAGTGCAATATGATGAGAATAATATCTAGCCTGCTTTGGTCTGACAAACTAGCCACTACTAGTCTCTTTTCATCTCTTCTACCACAACCACGAGCTGCAGCCACCAACCATCATACCAAAACCATGTGACATCAGATACTTCCAATCATCATTCAGTACGACACAGACAAGAGTCAAGATGCAAACCAGCATCTGGCATGAGCATGAGTTCCACCGACGCTACAGTTACACCTGATACACAATGACTTCTTCATTCAGCGAAGACTGCAGGTACGTCTCCCCTGAAAAAATAAAACCTTTCCTACCTTTTCCTACCTTTCCTCATTATTCAAATGCGGATTGTGATTTGAATGTGTGAAGATGTATCTTTTTTACGGGCAACACCTTCCTACATTCAACATGTCTGAGAGCACAATTTTCTAAATCAACAGTATGGCACTTTTTTTTTCTTATTAACATATCTTTAAACACTTTTTATTGCAGAAAACGTTTGTTTCAATCTAACCAGAGCTGGCAACACTCATTTGAAAAACAGAAAATACAAGGCCAATGGCGGATTAGCTAAAATGATTTAACTGAATGCTGATTTAATACATTTTCCCCATATTTGACTTTCTTTGCTTCCTACACAGTCAAAATTAGACCATGGCATCAGCACAGATGTTATAATAAATTACTTCACCCTGTGTGATATGCACACCTGAATTCGGGTGATCCTCACTTGATTTGTAGGAAAAACACAATGCAGAGTGTAAAAAATACAAAATCCCTGAATCCAAATTAAACCAATATTTCAGACTGAAACAGGGAAACCAAATCTCTTTTTGAGAGAAATGAAACAATCATTCATGAAAAACTGTGTGGTGATGAGTCTAAACATGATTTAAGTGTCCTTTTGCAGATCAGGTCATCAATAATAGTAACATTAATAACAAAAGTCATGATAATAAATAAAATTTGTGTCAGTACTTGCACCACAACCGAATGATAAGGCTGTGGAAAATTCTAATTCTAATAATATAATAATTAATAAAGCCCCTGATTCGCAAATGATTCCATGACACCAGCTGAGGAACAGGAAGGTACAAAGCAGGTGCAAGACATGAAATATGCAGATTACAGCAGATGTAACACCAGTTCATGAAAGTGCCAGCAAGAAAGTCACCAGAGTGGACATGAGAGAAAACAATTGACAACAAGTGCAATTATCAGCGTGAAATTTTGTGTCTACTCTCTCTGATGAGATGAGCTCATGTCCATGTGAAGTAAAGGAAAAAAAAAAAAAAATAAAAAATAACTGGCAACAACTGGCACAAGCCCGGGGGACAGTTCAGAGTTCAGGAACGACAGCTGGTTGCTGGTCACTTTACCTTTTGGCTGTCCAGCCTCAGCCAGTGGACACCCTGTCTCGTATAACGAACCATAGAGCTCATAGTTGACGTAAGGCTCAGTGGGCCCATAACTGTATCCAGCTCTGTCAGCATAGCTGAAACAAACAGAAATATTTAAAACATTAAACATTACGAAAGTCATTAACAGCACTGAAACACTGACAACACTTCATCTATCTATTAAATAAATGGCTTAATTTGAATGCTCTTGCAGGGAGACTGCAAGTGGATCTTATAGACCGATGCCACTGATGTATGTAACGTGTCCTGTATTAACGGTTACTGAAATCTGTACCCTCATCTAGTCTGGGTCAGAGGTGGAATGTAACGAATTACAATTACTCATGTTACTGTAACTGAGTAGATATTTGACTTTTTGCAGTCGTTTTTATATCTGCAATTTTACTTATAGTATGTTTCGTTCAAAGTATTGTACTTCGCTACGTTTTCAATTATATCCGTTACAGAGTAAAAAAAAAGTACAAGGAAAAACTCGTAAAGTGTAAGATCTCTTCAAGTGTAAGAGAACAACAGCTTTACCATGATACAGTGTAAGCTCTGGAAAAAATGCTGTATTAAGTTACTGCTAATGCAAACTGAACATTTCCTGTTGCTGCATGTTCACATTAAAATTATTTAACTGGAAAAACACTAGTTGACTTTTATTTGGAAGTATTCACAGGAAATTTAATATGTTTGTAAATGAGATTAGCACTGACCGCTCTCATTAGTCAAAAATGCGCCCACACAACAAGGCAACCATCATTTTTAACAATTTACTGACAGCGGACCAGTCTGAAATATTGTAGCGAGTAATGCAACAGTCAGGAGCAGCAGACACAGTGAGCTGTTAAATAAAAAGCTAAGTAGGCCTGTGTAGTAGCCTATGAGGATTTATCGTTATGAATTTTTACCATGTTTGTTGTTCTTTGTTCCGATATAAGCTAATAAAAATGTTAATTTTGCGGTAATATGGTAATTATTTTAGATTAAAAAAATAACTAAGTAACATTTACTTGAGTAAATTTTGAATGAGCTACTTTTTACTTTTACTTGAGTAGATTTTTACACCAGTAACTTTACTTGTACTTAAGTACAACAAAGTCCATCACTTTTTTATTCCTAGCTTTTCTGTATGCTGCATTTTGGAACTTTTGTTCATTCATTGTTGATGAATAACTTATCCTAACTGAATCTATTTTAAGTTAAAGTTCTGTCACTACAAATATCAAAGAGCCTTTCAGATTTATTTAGCTTTCTGCCTTGTATAACATATTTAGATTTTGGTAACAACCTCTTTTTTTCTATCCTTTCTCACCGCTGCCTTTTTGTGCCAACTCCTCCGCCTGCTCCCAGATGTCATGCGCGCTCAAGAATAGCGTAGTGATGTTGACATAGGCGAAAGCAACTTGTTCAATGGCATGGGGAACCGCCACGGTGCTGCTGACAGGGTCCACAACCAACCCGCAGCCACTGTGGTTGGAGCCGGGGCCTGAGCTGGTGGATGTGTTGGCTGGAGACGGCATGCTGGGGGACGGGGTGTGTGTGACTCTAAAGGAAAGGGGTAAAAGAAAAAAATATGTAGTCTTTTGATGTGCTACACCTCTGACAGCTTAGCTCAATTTATCCAAACAGTGAATGTAACACGGAAACTAGACTTACTTTGATGTTAAGACGGAGGGATCGTGTGTTGTCTGTGCAGAGCTCTGAAAGAGGTCCACATTTAATTAGAAAAACAAGCTGCTACTTCCGTTCAGTACAACTACTATTACCTAAATAATTACAGTGGCAAATTACGAGTTATGGTAATGCCAAAATACTCACATTGAAGTGATCAGTGAGCGTCTTTGAGTACTTGAGTGCAGTTTTGTGTTTGTGGCGAAACATGGCCATCTGCAGGAGAGACTGGCACTTCAAACTACAAGACACAAGTAAATGTTATTGAATTCATATTTCACATGATGCATCAAAGAAAACAAAGAACTAGTGAACATGTTGCTGTTGCTTAATGCACCTTCTTACTCATTTTGACAAACAACTTGATCTGGTTCAGGACATTTTGTTTGTCAAGCTGAGATAGTACACTAGATTGTACAAATCCATGACAGCCAGTAAAATATAACATACCAATCTAATGTTAACGTCTGGTCTTGGCAGAGCAGTTTTTCATTGACTATGTTGAAATTTGTAGTATACAGTATATTCTTCCTTGTTACATCTTAACCAATGATTTGGCAACTTGGACAAATGTTATTTTTTTGTTTTCTTGTGTGAAAATTTAGGGTTTCCTCTCTGTGATATTTTCAGCAGCATGCCAATTGTTTGTTGATGATGAATCAGTTTGACATGCAGAATTAGGAATAAACAGTAAAAATTACTTACACTGCCCATCTAACTAAGTGCCACACATCTACTAAGTGCAGTTATCTTGCACATACGAGTAGTTGCTGTGATATGTTATCAACTTTTCAATATAAATATTTGATAATAATTATACAGCACCACATACTACAACCTTCAGAATGTCATTGGAGGAGGAGTAAACATCTGTTTGACATGAACTGGAAGAAAATCAGTCTGTGCTGCCAAGAACCAACCACCAACCACAGATTGGTGGAAAGCTTAAAAACATAAATGAAGCTCAAACAGGAAACATCAACCATAACCAGTGATGTTTGCTGGGATATCTCATGAGATATTCTGGTGTGTGGAGAAACAGCACAAAGTATCATCTACACCTTACCATAAAGCTAAAAAGTCCTTTTCTGAGGGTGGAGCAGAGGGGTCCACTGAGTTTTTAAGTTTCAGTACAAACCTGTGAGAGTGGAGAATGTGGCAGTAAAACTAATGCATGAATCAAATTCAGTTCTGGAACCAAAACCTTTCATGTTATAGTTGAATTAAATTTTATTTTATTCTAATTTTAACTTTCATAATTTAGAAAAAAACATATCAATGTCTTTACAGACATACACTGCACTCTATAGATTTGCAAACATGCAAACTAACAATTACAAAAAGCTACTAAGATAATCATGAATTAGATGCAGATAATCTATGATAAAAGTGGGTTCATACTTGAGCAGTTCCACAGTCTCTGCAAACATAGTGTAGGAAGACATTGAAATATGAGGATCTTTTTCCATGGCAATGCCACTCTCAACGAAGTACATGGCCGCATCCAGGTAGTTGAAAGCTTTACTGAGCTTATCTGACTACAGAGAGAGAGAGAGAGAGACAGAAAGAGAGAGAGAAAACAAACAGTTTGGTTTCAAGTTGCTGGGTAGAGGCAGTAATTTTAGTAAATGAATTCAAAACAAACAAAGAAAAACCTACCTCTGCATCCGCTTTGTGCTTCAGTTTTTTTGCTTCCTTTATGTAATGCTTCACTGGATACTGCCTACAGGTGAAAGCTTTATTAGAAGAGACACAACAATATACAACTAACAACTCAGAACACAATAAAAGTTGTCATCACTGACACAAAATATGCCTTGAGTAGCAATCCACAAATGATGCCCTGGTTTCTTTGGACTGCTTTTCACAAAGTTACTGACTTGCACTTAATGGGAATTCTGAGCTTTAATGTGCTTAATTCTAATTATATTATATATTAATATATCACTTAGGCTTTATTTGGCTGTAAGAACATGAGGAGCTGTATAAAAGCCAGCCAAAATCACCATGAAAACTCCACACTCTCATGCAGAAGCTGTCAAATGTAGAGCTTAGTTACAGAGAGAAGAGGTAGAGGCCACACAGGCGAATGAGATACCTTCTCAGCATGGAAAGCTGGTCTAAAATTATTAGTGTTACTTTTAAGTAAATTTTATCTCTTACTGTGGCTTTTACAGGATACCAGGAGAGCTGCCCTTGCATGTTGGGACTTCATCATGGAAGTTTTGGTATATTACTAAAACAAACACTGTCTATGGGTAAGATCTCAGAACTGTCTCTGTTCTGTGAATTTTCTTTCCGCCATGGAAAAACTGACAGACTTAAGAGGAAATGTCGCATCTTGGGGTGAAAATACAGCTAGATCCAGACACAGACAGGCTTTTATAGTACATAAATTTAAAAACAAATTTCACAACAATTGAACAGGGTTGAAGAAAAGATTTTACCTGTCCTCAAGTCTGAGCAAAGGCCTGTTGGTCAAAGCTTCCCTGGCTGGCAGTGAAGATGATGGGACGGAGAGGCTGCTCTTTGGGGGCTTCTGCTAGGATTGCACAAGAGACATTCGGTTAAAATTTGAATGGCTTCTCTTTTCTTGAAATAATTAATGAACAAGAACTACAATCATTTAAACTATGAGAACTTGCAGAAACTTGTCTATATCTTGACAGTCACCGTTTCAAAGTGTGGGTGCTCTGTGTGCTTTCCACTGCTCTTCTTGTGCTTGCAGGACTCTTTGCTCTTTAAAGCGTCCTTACTGAACTCCTGGGTCTCCCCAGAATTGCGTTTGTGTGATTTTGAGTCTTTCGCCGTGTCTTTGGGTGTCAGAGGCTGCTGCAAATGAACAGGATTTTTCTTGGCCTTCTTTCGATCCCGGTCCTCTTTTGAATTGCTGGAAGTTCTGTCATTGACAACATGAGAGAGCTTGCGTGATGTGACTGAACAGACTCACACACATCCACAATGAAAAACACGTCTCTACGAAGGCCTGCAGGTCAACTGGGCCAAACCTTTAACTTACAAATATCACCATGAAACTTTCCCATCTGATTACTAACATTAAGACAATTATTTTTTTGTATAAATATGCATAGCATATAAATATGTGATAATATACATTTCAGAAATCACATTGGAAAGTCAGGTTAAAATTCTTTTTGACATATTAGAGTCAAATGCTTTTACAGATGGAATTCAGGACCTGTCTTTTTTATCATCACTCCATAAATCAGAATATACTGTCAACAGCAATAAAAAATTGCCATGGTTTTACAAAAGAAAGATTTTATATAAATCTGGCTGTAAATGATATCTGAACAAATCCCTCTGTTAAAACCTTCAGGATAGGAATAGAAGATTTGGTGTATGTAAGTCCTACTGAAATTTTTAGGTTCAGCGTATGACAAAAAAAAAAACCTTCCAAGATATATGTTGTAAAATTTCATACATTTTGTGAGACACCATCACTGTGGAACTTTCCAAGTTGATTACATACATTAAAAAAACATTTTTGTATTACAGGTTTTCTAAAATGTTATGTTTAAATATATCCATAGTATGTCTAACGCCAACTTTTGGTGAAGTTAGGAGAAATCTACAGGTGCAAAACTAAAGTGTAATAAAATAAACACCCAAATGGGCACTTTGGCAGTTTTCTTTCCATGTTATGGAAGCAAAATCTGTTATGTTAATGTTATCTCTAGTAAAAACATGTATGGGATGCTTCTGATTTAAAGGGACCTACTCCAGTTTGAGAGAAGCTTGAGCATGAGTTAAAGAGGTATTCTTGTTTTCCAGCCTTGGTCTCTTCCTGGGAATAGTTTTATTGTCTACCTCAACCTAGGAGACAACAAAGCACACGTTAAAGTAAAAACAGACTTTCATCTTGTACATGTATTTTAACTAGAGCCCTGGACCCTCATGTCTCTCACGTTTTGAGATATATTCTTTTTGCTGGTTTTGCTCAGTTTGTGTGTTGTACAAGGATCACTGCCCCCTTCATCTTGCTCTACGACCAGTGCTGATCTTTTTGCATTTCTGGGTATCTCCTGGTGGTTGCCAGAGGTCTGGGGGACTCTTGAGAGCAGACTTAGATCAATCTTCACCAGCAGGGATCTAGGAGGCCTATGGGGGTCCCAAGAACTCTTGGTTTTATGCCCAGTCTTGTGGGTTGTTTTGTGGGGAATCTTGGCATCCTTCTGACAGATGGTCCCTGACTTTGGTTTGCTACAACTGAGTCTATCTGGTGGGACAGGAGACAGCTGGTCAGGCTGAACAGGACTTTGGGTGGGACAGGAGCAGGGGTTAGGATATCGCACACCACATGACGGACAAGCACCATTCTGTGTCAGCTTGACTTGAGGCTCAGGCTCAGATCCAGCCTTCCGCTTGTCAAGTGATGTGTGTTTACAAGTCCTCTTACTGTGTCTTTTAGTGTCCCTGCTGTCCTTGCCATGTCCCGTTTTCGTCTTTACCTTAGGTCTATCTTTGGGGTAACAGGGGTCTTTGTCTCTCGTGGCTACAACTTCCTCACACTTTACGCCGATTGGTGTTTCAGTCTGATCTCCGCAACCTGTCCTGGTTGGTTTCGAGGAGTGTGTATTGCATGAAAGTTTCCTGGAACTGCTCCAGCTGTTCAAATCAGCAGAGGGGGAGGGTTGGCTACTATGCTGGTTATAGCTGTCCTGAGGGCTTTCACTATGCTCCTGGGGTTTTTCAGTGAACTCTTTCGGGTGAGAAGAAAGCTGAGGTTTAGACTCCCTGGCAGTGTCGACCACCTCTAAACTGGAGTGCTTGGGACTTTGAGTGGGCTGTGGTGGTTTGTGAGCGGGGCTCTCAGAGGCCTGTTGACCGCTTTGACCTTCACTGCTGGAGCTCTGCTGACTGGGCCTGATCCAGTTCCCCAACTGCCAGTCACCATGGTTCACCGCCGGAGCCTCAGGCTATAAAAAGATACAAACAATGCAATTTTTAACAAATGAGGAAGAGCTAACGGTTCGGGAAACAGCTAAGGTAATGCATGTTTATATAGAACACATACACATAACGGACAGGTGGCAAATTACCTCTGTTTTAACTGAGATGCTCACTGGGGGTTTGGGCGGCTCCTCTGTGGTGCTTTCACTGTCCGACTCTGATCTTGAGCTACTCTCTGAGTCACTGGAGCTGGCAGACTCAACCCCTCTGGAATGTGCCTCTTGAAATGAACTACAGCACACACACCACAAGAACATGGCATAGTAGTGTTAAACTTATAATTAAGTAAAGTAATGGTAAACCGTGCATTTGGAAGGGGTTGATGGTAGAAATGTTTTTGACCTGCAATTTGTTAATTCTACAGTTTTTTTCCTGGAAATTAGAGCTACAACGAAGAGTTGATTGATAGATTAGAAGTTTGGCAGAAAATTAATCGGCAACTATTAATCAATTTAGTCATTTTTCAAGCAAAAATGCCAAATTGTTTCCAGATTTTCAAATGTGGGGATTTTCCTTTGTCATTTATAATATTAGTATAAATATATTTATGTTTTAGTGTGTCGGTCAAATAAAACAATCTTTCTGAATACACAGTCTTAGGCTGTGGGAAATTACTATAGACAATTTCAACTTGTTTCTACACAAAAAAAGCAATGCACTGAGAAAATAATCTGCAGATCAACTGATTGTGAGAATAATCAACAGTTGCAGCATTAATGAAAATATTTGTAATACTATTTTTTCTGAAATGTCTTATGATTGTAAAATTTGTACAATCCTCCTTTGATTTGAACTCATGGTGGGTGAAACCTGCTCATTCTGAGTGGAGAAACCCTGATGAAGCCAACTTGCCTGGTTAAGACAGGTTATGCATTTACTGTGTTAACACTAAATTAAATCAATGATTATCTATCAAATACATTATCATATTTTGAAATTAAAGCACAAAAACTGCCCTTATGAATAGTCACTTACGATGAGGAGCCCTGTTGGATGAGGTGGGATGGAGCTGCAGGAGATGATTCACACTTCTCTGGAAAGAAAAAGACAGAAAACAAACATTGGTCTGAGAAAGACTAGTGACTAATGTGGATTTAGCTCCAATGCACTGCAGCACTGACTACAGATAACATCGCAGAGTATAATTTATTCAACACTAGAAAGATCAAACTTTTAAAAACTAATCTTTAGGTAAAAGTGATGCCTTAAGAGAAGGGCCGTTTGCTTCCTAATAGATTCTACACCATACAGGCACATGCTTTACTACGACTGATACTGACAATCAACGTCAAATCTACTTTCTGAAATGAACAGATTTTCTGGCAGGAACTTCAACAGCCTTGAGACGAATACTGGATAAATAAGATAACATTAGAGGAACGAGCAGAAGTAGACATAGTAAAGTGGTGGATCAAACAAAAAAAAGTGAGACTGGAAACAAAAGAGTAAAAGACATCACAACAACATCATCGGTAAAAAGAGACTGCCGGAGAATGGTGAGAGATCACGCCTCTCTCCTACATGACTGTCTTTCTCTTAGTGGAGGTTAATTTGAGATGAAATTGTAGGGTTGTTTTTGTTTTTCTCTGCTGGTATTTTGTGGCCAGTTGACCAAGAAATATTGCTTTGAAGAAGAAAAAAAATATATAGGACAGACTATCAGAGCTGCTGCTTTAACTCTGTGGATAGTAGATGTTTCGTGATGATGGGTCAATCAACCTGCGTTCAGTGTTGATTTTACATGATACAGTGACTTCAATTTTACGTCACTATTCTTTAATATCATGTTTATCCTTGTTCTGTTATACCATACTCTGCTGCATTCCCTCATTACTCACTTTGTCCTGGACATGAAGAGACATGCTCTGCTTCCTGTGAAGACAGAACACAAACACAACAACAAGCAAGCTTTAATCTGGGTCATACATGTGTTTCAATTTAGATTTGTACAGCTACATTTGTGTAGT
Source organism: Lepomis gibbosus (assembly GCA_029875015.1). Taxonomy (NCBI): domain Eukaryota; kingdom Metazoa; phylum Chordata; class Actinopteri; order Centrarchiformes; family Centrarchidae; genus Lepomis; species Lepomis gibbosus. The sequence goes on along the minus strand of JAPMOB010218990.1, from coordinate 19,648 downwards.
AACTGGCACTGTATATGCACATCAATCTTTAATTGACAAGACTAAGGGTCTGGAAAGAGAAAGAGAAATCATGAACGTGCTTCATACATTTTCCAGTAATGGGGAAGGCCAATGTACAGCTGCAGTGTTTCTAGCATACTGGTTCTGGCATCAAAGCAAACCCACAGCAGTAAGTATCCCTCCACCACCAGAAATGAATCTTAATTTGCGCAAATCAGTGACGGAGTTTTGCGCAAAAGAGGCTATAACTTTATAAAATACCCGCTTGATTTGGCAAACAGTGGATTTGAATAAACACTGGAATACTTTTCTCAAGAACTGGGATTTTATCCTTTCTTCCATTGGACTTCATCTGAGAAGGTTTTGCAAGAAAGGACGCTGATCCCTCCTCTAATGTGCACATGGGCAGTGCCAGTGAGCATAAAATCAAGCCACATTTCAATAATTCTCAAACTTTAAAGATCTTACCTTGGCTGGGAACGGAGACTTGGAGGGTTCACCTGTGCTAGGTGTGTGTATAGCTGTTAGGAGAGGGGGCCATGAGTGCGTCATTTCCTGTGGAGCGTAAAGAGAGTGGGATGTGTTAGGAGCCTTTCGATTTACTTTGGCCCAACTACAAAACAGATGTCACTCTATGTAAAATATATATTAATGAATGCAGGTGCACTCTCACTGGAGTGTTCCCTGTCCAGTATCTGTAAAGATAATATTCAAACTGCCACCCTGTGTATTTAGGATACAGTGATGGGCATAACTTGAAGACCCTGTAGTAGCCAAATAAAAATCTCACATTTTACATGAACTGTTCTTCTAAAACTGGGATAGGCAACATTAGAGAAAAAAGGCAATCAGGGAACTGCTACATTTGACATTTTTCCAACAAATACCCCCACCCCTCCCTTCAGGCATACTCGCAAAGCCAATCCTCCAAAACACGTTTTCATTTGACCCCAGGTTTAAAATCACCATAGCTCAACAAAATCATTCAAGGAATGTACAAACAAACATTTATGTAACTTTTGCATGGGCCAACAGCTTGGCACAAACATGGGTGTAATGCCCTTTACGCAGGCACCAGGATAACAGAAAGTACGGCCACTGCACTGTACTACAGGCTGATTTGTTAAATAACAAACTAAACTCTGTGCAAATGAAACAAATATATTAAGGCTCTTGCAAAGATGTTATATGGTTTTAGATAATTATCAATCAGGAAATAATTGAGAAATAAAAAAATGTAATTTTTAACAGGGATTCCTTCTTTCCTCAGTACAGGTCAGTGCCCACATGCTGATCTTTGCAAATTCTGTGGAACTGTGAGGTGAGCGAACAACTGAAAATACACAAAAACACAGTGATAAATAATATACTGCAGATCCACAGCAGAAGACTGTTGCAAGACTTCTGTTGCTCAAGTTCGTAGGGTTGTTGAGTAACAAGAAACATGTATTGCACGTACTGTTTGCACTTCTATGACTTAAAATGCAGCATGCCCAACAGCTTGCAGCATGTTCCTCCTGAGAAGGCTCAAAGGTTTTCATGTCAGACAGGACAATTTAACAACAGTAGAGAATCAGTTCTCACATTCAACATTGCATCCTGGTACAAATTCCTCAAAGAGAAAGGCAAGTAAAAACTGACCAAAATCACTGTCACCACTCAAATCTAACTGTCAGTTACAGTCAAAAGAAAGACAGACGCCATCACTAAGAACCCTTCACATCCCCTTCACCACTCCTTTTAACTATTGTTACAGCCACAGCATCTCAAAATTACTCGCATCCAGTAACAGGAGATGCTACAGACAAATTTGATAAGAATAAGCCAATCATTCCCTGATTAAAGGCCACCAATCACTATCAAACACCAGACAACGTGACTTGCATTCTCACTTGTTTTCATAGCTATAACGGAGTTTTCTACTGTTAAGCGGCTATTCATGCAAAATGCTGCTGCTTCAAGTCAACAACCTTCCACTGAATTTCTTTTAATAATAAAAAAAATTCAGTGGATAATAATATTATTATTATTATTATTATTATTATTATTATTATTATTATGAAGCAACTACTAGAACGTAGGCTTCTTGAGCAAAATCAGTAACTACTAACTCTTTGATACAAACATAACAATATGGACATTTTTCAGCACTTTCATCTAGAAAGAACAGCGAGATGTTTGTAATGAAGGAACAGGAAAGGAAACAGCAAACACAGCAAACTGTTTGGATTAGGAGGTGCAGTCACTTTTGACTAAACTCCAACATGTCATTAAAAGGGATAGTGGTTCATCCAGCAGAGTTATACAGTGCATATGGACATTTAGCATGTGGGGAGTGCACGTTCATTTAAATTCATTAATTTAGGTTAACTACAGTAGTCAGAAGATCTATTCATTGTAAACTTACTGATACTTTATTTTATTTTTTTGTTTAGAGGCAAACAAAATATGTTTAATTTGTATAGATCCAAAGTATCTGCTTTTATCACTTTACCTACCTTAACATTCATCCCAATTTCAGTAAGTGCTATAGGTAATTATTTTGTATGTATGGCTACTCAACTGAATTTCAGTGTTTCTTATTCTGTTGTGACATTTATAACATTGTAAAGGGTAATTTAGAGTCAGATTCAATGTAGAATTTAAACAACTGGACTTACCCTTAAGATGTCTTCGACACACTGAACTTCATTTGTCCTTGTCTGTAGAAAAGAAAGGATTAATTAGTAGTTTCGAAAATACGGAAGACACTGAAAAACCTGTGTGCAGTTATAACATGAAATTTTGTTAGGGGACTAATGTTTTATATGGCCAACCATTTATGTTATTAAAAACAGCAACATGACATCTGCCTTTATCTTTCCATCAATTACATCTCTGATTGCTCACTCCTAGTTGTTGATGTGATGCATGCAGTCAGTGGAAGTGTATCCCTTTCAGGGACATTGGCAGCTGTAAAATAAGAGCTGTCATTTATCTTAAAACCTGCAATGGGGCAAATCATCTTTAATTACAAGATGAGGAATTGAAAACACAGTACAGCAGAATACTATGGAAGATTTAAAATGCCAAAATAAAAACAAATCAAACAAAGATGTGGCTACAGTAGACATTGTTATATGCATCTCCTTTTCAATTTATGCATTTAGTGTGTCATACATAAAAAAAATATTTTAAAGGACACGTATTTAGCTTTTGTCGTTAATAACTGAATGAATCTTTGTTTCAAAGTGACACAAATTTTCCACAAAACATTAAAAAAGGCAGCAAACAAAGTGAAGACCCCGCGCGCGACCCTGTACACAGGATAAGCGGTTGACAATGGATGGATGAAACAAAGTGAAGAGGTGTATTGCAATTTAGTGTTGTCCAGCAGAGCGCAGCATAGATATGGCAAAACTAAATTCAAAGCAATTTCATATTTTCATAAAGAGTTGCCAACCATGGGCAGTTATTCCGATATTATTACGATGCCATCTCAGCAGCCATTTGGCGAAACAGGTGAACTGTGCCAGATTTACACTCACTGACCACTTTATTAGGTACACCTGTTCAATTGCTTGTTGATAGAAATAGTTAAACAGCCAATCACATGGCACCAATTCAACTCAACTAGGAATGTAGACGTCAGACAGTCAGACAACTTGGTGAAGTTCGAACATAGCATCAACATGGGGAAGAAAGGGGATTTAAGTGACACAACATGATTATTGGTGCCAGACAGGCTGGTCTGAGTATTTCAGAAACTACTGATCAACTGGTATTTCCACGCACGTTCATCTCTAGGGTTTACAGAGAATGGTCAGAAAAAGAAAATATCCAGAATGTGTAGACTGATTCCAAATGACAGAAAGGCAACAGTAACTCAAATACCTATTCATTACAAACAAGGTATGCAGAATACCATCTCTGAACGCACAACACGTCGAACCTTGAAGCAGATGTTATACAGCAGCAGAAGACCACACCGGCTGGCACTCCTGTCAGCTAAGAACAGCAAACTGAGGCTGCAATTCACACAGGCTCACCAAAGCTGGACAATATAAGACTCAGAAAACCTTGCCTGGTCTGATGAGACTCCATTTCAGCTGCAACATTCATATGGTAGGGTCAGAATTTGGCGTAAACAACATGAAAGCATGTATCCATCCTGCCTTGTATCAACGGTTCAGGCTGGTGGTGGTGTCATGGTGTGGGGGATATTTTCTTGACACACTTCGGGCCCCTTAGTACCAACTGAGCATAGTTTAAACGTGACAGCCAACATGAGTATGATTGGTGACCATGTTCGTCCCTTTATGATCACAGTGTACCTATATTTTGATGTCTACTTTCAGCAGGATAATGCACCATGTCACAAAGCTCAAATCACCTCAAACTGGTTTCCTAAACATGACAGTGAGTTCACTGTACTCCATTGTCCCCCAAAGTCACCAGATCTCAATCCAATAGTGCTCCTCTAACATGATGTGGAATGGGAGATTCGGATCATCCAAAGTCCTTTCAGGAATGTTTCCAACACTTTGTTGAAATTATGCCACAAAGAATTAAAGCAGTTCTGAAGGCAAAAGGGGGTTCAACCAGGTACTAGAAAAGTGTACCTAATAAAGTGGCCATCCTCGCAGGGTCAACTCTTAACCTGTCAAATTTGACATGTGTTATGCAGAAATATTCCCAGGTTTGATACAAGTCATGTACATTAAACATAGTCAGTCGTGAATATTTTTATTAAGGATCTAATGGTCATTCTTAACAGATGTTTGCGCAAAATACTATGTTAGTATGTGTAAACATAGATATAAGCTGTATCGTGTTTGTTGCTGTTGCTAGCAGTTTTTGTCTCTGCCTGGATCTTGCCATCCTGGCAAAGCAAACAGCATGAGGGGGACCACACCCATCTTCAAACTCCTCCTTCATTTTGATCTCAACTACACACCTGTAAAGTTATAAGTGCATCTTGAACAGTTGTGATGCTACTGCAATGAGAAAATCTGTCCACATACAGAAGATATGGTAACACTTGGCAAAGTACTCAAAGCTGTTTCTGTGGTAGTCCCTGCCACAGTAGGTGTCTCCAGGACCACATTTTGCCATGACATACAAGGTGTGAGATGTCGTGGCTGGTAACAATGTGTATTGTATTTTACTTTTAATTTCGGCATTTTAAATCTTGGGAGAAATATTTTTTATGGCAAATATTGAAAACACTCACTTTGACTGATCATTGCATTGTATCCAATGAGCACTGAAAAATTCTCCATCCAGATGGGAGAAGAAGAACAGACGAACTTTAAAATCCTACACTACAGTAGGTAAGTGACGCAATACCCTGTATCAGGCAGCAGCATGGGCCAACCACAATATCAGATAAATACTGTCTGTGAATGAGTCAACAGGCTGCATTTCAGTTTGTTTTCAGGCCTGTCTTTCAGTTTTTCCTTTTGAATGGACAGTGTTTGAGATAAGGTCAGAGTGAATGGGCCCACAGAGCAGTTATGTAAGTTGGTGACAAAGCTCATTTATTGTTCTGCTGAGCCCAGGGGTGAAGTTATCCGAGGCAGCTGAGGTCACATATACACACACATACACACTAAAACACAAACCACAGGCTGCTTGCCACATACACCGTGCTATGTACCCGAGTAAGACATTATGCTACATTCCTAAAAAATGTCATACTGCACGGTGGCAAGCAGTGTAAGATCAATAAAATATTGACGTTTCGATACCAACAGTGCAGTACAGTGTTTCTAAAGTGCAAAACATTGGCTGAGGTTTCAGAAATTGTGAGTCCATTCTGAGTGTTTTCTGAAATGTTGTGTGTGTTGCACAACCATCCTCTCAATAGTTTGGTGGCTAAAGGGCATTTTTGATTATACTACACATCCAAAAACATCTTGCATATGGCTTATTGCAAATGTGGGACTTAACTCAGACGTGTGGAGCTGGTGAGTAATAGGGGAATGAGTAACTGCCTAGCTTTCCCGCATTAGATTAGTCCCAGCAGTAAAAACAGCAGCACATTCAGCACTGCTGTGCTGCTGCAGGAGGGTAAGGGGGAGGTGTGGAGGGCTGCAGGTGCAAGGGTTGAGTGTGAGTTTATGTGTGACAGAAAACAGATGAATAGAGTTGAACTCAAGTTCAGACAAATTCTCCAAAACAAAGCAAGTCAAATACCTTTTCAAAAACGCCTGAGCAGTAAATCAAGTACATCAAAACTTTGGAGAGAACATCCTGAGATCAGCAGCCACACAATCCTCTTAGCTCATTGAACACTATATGAAAAGGCCAGACAACAGTGCTGAGAAATAATAAGTAGGACTTCCCTTGTCTTATCACCCAACAGTCCCTGGAACCATCACACAACAGTGGTATCTGACATTGCGAGACATTTCAAAAAGCAGGAATCAATCACATACCTTCCTATCTTCACCATAATGTACTACATATTAGATCCCACCTTTACATTTAACAGGGAACTCATGCTAAACAAGTTCATTGCATTTGATTCGAGAGAGCTAGATTTTGGAAATTGGAATTTCTAGGTTTTTCAACTAAAAGCATTTTATTCAACATCAGTAATAGTTACTAAACCTTGTCAATCTAGGGATAATATTTGTTTATAATACCGTACAAATTCTTTAATAGCAGCTTTTAGGAAACACTATTTCCCACAAGCCCACGACTGTTGTTGATTAAATGTAATGATAATTATCACTATATAATTTTCCTCAATCACAATAACAAATATTCAATAAATGTTTGATTCAATTCATATGAATCAGAAATGAATTAGCACATATTAATTCTGTTGAGGATAAGGGACTGAAAAAAGATATTCCTTAATTTTACTCATGCATATTAGTTGAAAAAAGATTTTATCATAATTGTGATGTTCTACCTCAGATTGAGGTAGAACTGTAGTAAATTATATTGTAGAACAGCAGTAGGCAAAGGATCAGGCCCTGTTTAGTACTTTAAATGAAAAAAAAAGTGATTCACTATTTGGCATCAAGTGTTGTTTATCATGTGACCATAAAGAATAGTTTAAAGGGGTGGTAGACCCCCGCTAGTGTTGTGGAGCGGGTGTGTTACAGATACGTGGTGTCGTCAAAGACATATTTAGGTTTGTCACATTCTCTGTTCCTCCTCAACATTTTTAATGCTCAAGTTATGACCTCCAGATGGAGCTTGCTACATTCACATATTGGGCGACAAGCCCTTGAATTAGAGCCTTGTGAAATCCCTTTTAAATTTTGCCAAATATCATGTTTTCCGTTTTAATTTTTCTGAAGTCTTTGTTTTAAAATTTAAGAACATTTTGTCATCAGAAAGACTGTGTAATCACTTGCTGGAGAAATAAAATTTCAGCAATTCAATAAAAAAATATTACAAATTAAATCAATATCAATTAATTTGTTGTAACAAGCAAACATGGATACATTCAAATGTATGTGCAATTCACAATAACTGTATTGCAACAGTAGGGTAGTGAAATAATATTTAATAGGGACAATTGACAATAAATGGATTGTTGCATTGCATGTTGCCCCCAATCAAATAGGTCATTACTTTACAGCCTCCATAGGTTGCTGAACACAAGGTATAAGTGAGTCTGACAGACGCCGATGTGGTTGCATTTCTGATAGTTTTTTTTGAAGTAATGAGCTCTTGCTAGCGCTCCGTCTTCGATATGATGGTCTGTGTCTGTGTGTGTGTGTGTGTGTGTGTAAGTGGGAGGTGCTAAGCCTTGTCCTCACTGAAACACAGACACAGAGGACAGAAGCAGTGCCTGTAAACACCAAAACATAGCAGCATAGTTTTTCTGTTTGTTTGGCTTAAGTGCAATGAGCAACAACGCTTATAATGATGGGAAATTCCCGATTTTTATAAATAGCATCAACCTTTTGGCAGATTCCTTAATAATCAGCATTTTGCCGCTATTTCCACGATTCTGCCTAATTATATCTTTTATTTGTCATTCTTTCAAGGGGGCAGGGGGTTATTTGGAGAGGCAGACCACCCCCCCAAACACCATGGTAGGGGAATCGCTGCATTTGGTTTCTTCAATTTTTTTTACTCAGGAGCAAAAATCAGCCTTTAAACTTGTAAGAAATAATGATTTGACATTTATCGTGATAATTATCAATATCAAATTATATGATATATTTTTATTGCGATAAAATAATTGGCCTTATTGACCAGCCCCACTGTAACATCATCAGCCTGAGAGACTGAGGCCAGTGGATGGCCGCTGCTGACCTGAAAATGGTGTCAGGATTTAAGCTCTGTTACTGCTACAACAAAACCAATCTCAGTGCTACATACAAAGCTACAGTGTGCAGCTGGTTATCTTAGTTTAGCATAAAATCCGGAAACTGGGGTTAAACAGCTAGCCTGCCTCTCCAGAGGTAACAAAATCCACCTACTAGCACATCAGCTCACTAATTAACACGTTATATACTGTTTTTTTAGTCAGTACATTATACAAAGAATAAAAACAAGATGCTGCTTAAAGTGAGGTTTAAGAAGGATTATTTCCAGCCAGGCTTGCAGTTTTCTCCTTTTATCATTCTTAATGCTTAACTAAGCTGACCAGCCATGTTACATTTTAAATGAAATATTTTTACAAATGTGAGATATACGACAATCTACTCACCTCCAAAAATTGAGGCAGTATCTTTGTTTTGCCCAGGTCAGATTTGTTGATTAAATCTGGTAGTGGTACATATGGCTCTGGTGAAGGCTTTAACTCAGGTGACTCGCTGACCACCTGGTCCTGACCATCCATGGGCCGCACATACGCTGTTGGCTTCTGGGTCATGACTATGCTGGGCTGCTTAGATGACAGGAGTGAAGGGAAGGTCTGCGAAGGTAGTGCGTTGCCCTTGTTGCCTTGAGGCAGTGATGAATCTTTGGGCGACTGTTTTTGGTAAAATATGGAAACATCCATGGTGCTGACAGACTCCGAGGGGAGATCTGTGGACTCTTGAAGCTGATGTCCATCAAAGGTTTCCTTAGTGTCCGTGTCAGTGTTATCGTGATCACTGGAACGTAGGAAAGGTAGCGGCTTAACATCAGTCGATTGAGAAGACATTTCCTGGGGAAGGCTGACACACTCCCTGAGATCTGAGTGGGGTTCACTCTTTATTTGTTGGTGTGCTGAGTGGCTGAGCTGACTGCCCTCACTGTGGTTCAAGGACGTGGATGAATGTCCATGGTGTTTCGGAGAAGTAGAGGCGGTGGACATCATCATGGGCTGAGAAGAGTAACTCGTACTAGAGGGGTCTTTCTGAGTTTGGGTGGACATATAATGGACTTGGTTATGGAATGGAGGTTTGGTTGGTTTATCCATGTTTGGCAGACCCTGATCTGACTGTGAGAAGGTTAGATAAGTAGGAATGGGTAAAGCCTCAATGGCAAAGGGATAGGGATTATTCACATCTTCATAACTGCCCAGCATCCTCTGGATTCGATTGGAAAGCTCATCTCCTTTGTTTGTCTACAAAAAGAAGGGGTAAACGCTTAGTTACGTTAACATAGGACAGACATGCCTTTCTTTGAAACATAATTAAACTGAACCAAATGTCTTTAGCCCCTTGGCTATGTTGAGTCCCCAAATTAATGTAGAGCATCACACTGCTGATGAGCAGTACATTTTAAGCAAGTACGAGAACCAGTGATATATAAGCACTTAGCATAAAGATTATCCAAAGCATATTAGAGACAAATATTTGAAAAAATAGTTTCTAAAAGAAAATGAGTTGGGTGTTGTCTCCAAACAAGGGCCTAACTTCAAGTGGAGTTGGGAAGGGGGGGTTGGGAGTCACATTTTCAAAATCCTTTTTTAGTGCTAACATTTAGTTTCAGTTTGATTTACTGTTTAGAGAGATTAAAATTTCTCTAAACAGTGTCCTCTTAGTGCTCCGTATGCCAAAATCCAGATGAGAAAATAGGGGAGTTTGTAAAAAGTTGATATAGTCATCTGAGTTGCCTTAAATCATCATCTTGCACTCACAGTAATTAAGATTTACGAGCAGCAGCGAGCTGATTTTTTTTGTCATGGGTTTTGCCTCTCAGGCCACAAAAAGGCTGCCCTATCATTTTTAATGGAGGCTTTTGGGACCATTTGCAGCCTGAGAGGAAGAGTGCAGACACAATGTACGGCTAAAAACAGCCCTTCCATCTCCTCTGCATATTTCAAGAGTAAGATTATTATACATTTTATTTACAATTAATAATCTTCTAAAAAGAAGCAAGAATTGGTCATCAATCAAAACTAAGGCATAAAGGGCAGTGTTCTTTGTAGTAAAGATAAAAACATAACATTACAATTTCTTACCATTCAAGGAAACTTAACAGGGTTACTGCATTACAGTTTTTCTCAATTGCTTGAACACTATAACCAGGCTGTTCAGAGGAACAGAAGGAGCTGGAGGAGAAGATGGGATGGAAGGAAGATGAGGAGTAGGAGGAGGCGGAGCAGGAGTACGGCAGAAGAGGGGGAAGAGGAGGAGCAGGGAGGTGGAAGAGGTAGAGGGAGTCTCTCTGGCCTGTCCCAGACCAAAGACAGGATGCTGGGGCAGAATAATTTGTTGTTTGTACTGTACAGTACACTAAGGAATGAAAGATGTGAATGTTTACATTTGTTGTGTTTAGCATGTAAAAAGGTTTTTGAGGGGAGAATCACAAGCATCATAACTAATAACCAGTTTTTGTACTATTGTTCTGAATTTATCTTACCATTGTCTAAGACTGTGTTGTAGTGTGTGTGTGTGTTAGGGTTGGGCAATGTGTACAAAATTTTCATCGGACAATGTCTACAACGAAACAACGGGATGGACGATGTCATCGGGTGTGCGGGGGGCAGCAGTCGTCTTATGTGCATGTGTTCTCACACAGACTTCACTTGGTACAAAAAATAGGTAGACTAATAAATTACGTTACAAGTCGAGGTGGATATTTTACGCAAGGTACCAGGTAAAGCAACATTAATCATTAATAAGCCGATGTGCGGCTCACCTGCTGCCGTGATAACGGATCGTGGGTGGAAATATATATAAAAAAAAACAAGTTCTCCGTTTTTTAGGTGACTTTATAAAACACGCTGCTGATGGAGACAACAGAGCAGACGTGGGGGAGAGAGAGGCGGAGCAAGCCGGGTGGTTACCTGAGGTGTAGGTGTGTGTGAGTGTGTCAGAGTGTGGGTAGAAGAGAATTCCGAGGCAGGTGCAAAGCATAGGCTACTTAAAAACAATAAGAACAATGTTCATGGTCATTAAAACCTGCTTTCACACGGTGGTATAATGTGAAAATTTGAGATTTTTTTGCTGGAGGGGCTAGGGTTTTACAATTACGATGCTGGGCGTCATGTCTGTCAGCCATCGCCGATGGACGATGGCATCGTCTATCAGCCCAACCCTAGTGTGTGTTTTTGAGGGCTTGTGTGTCATGTCTGAGGGCAAAGTTTGGTTTTTCAGCAAGACTGAATGGTTTTGAGTGGAAAGCTTCATTTTGACCTGAAAATATGATATTTGGGGAACTGGGTGAGAAGTTGTGGATTTGCGTTTAGAGTTGCGAGAAAAAAAGAGACATAAATTCAAGAAATGTGTTTAACCAATCGAGAAAAACTGTAACAATGCAACAATTTATGGAAAACACAGTAAACAATATCAGAATTTGTTACTTCAGATGTGTGTAAATGAAAAAACTAGCCTAGCTTTTGGCGGGGACATATCTCTAACCTCTGAAACTACACCTACACATGTATAACAGATTTTTTTTCTGTTTAAATACAATTATGTTTACTAGTAAAATTTAAGAACATCTGTTGAGATTCCTCACACATGGAACTTAAAATCACTGTTACTGAACCTTTCCTACTTTTTAAAAAAATACTGCCTGAACCATTCTGCTGAGAGGCTAACTAACCGACATGGTCATCATTAGAGCATTTCCCTCCCACTGCGTGGATCTTTACCTTGTATGGTTGCCCAAAGAGTGGCACGTTCTCTGAGTTGAGTTCTTTGGCTTGGCTTGTTTCTTGGTTCCTCTGTTCCCATGCTCGGAGGCGTAGAAGGTTCCTTTCTTCATTGTATACACTGTAGAGCATTACAAATAAAGACAGATCTTAAATCCGCACTGCATTAACAAGTGCATCATCTCAACTATGACATTAATACCCAGTTAAATGCCAGAGAATTTAGAGACTTGCAAATTTATGGGGTCTCATCACAGACTTACCCAAGGGGCAGATCAGCAGTGTCTAATGGGACAAGACAGTGGCTATCATATCTACAGACAAGTGTAATTAGACTCATAGACGCCATGAGGATTCAACACAACATTAACATCTGTTCTTTCTAGTCCCTGAAGATGATATGCAGCCCATGCAGACATCAAATGGATGATTATGACTGCTAGTCCAGATATGATGCCAAAAGCAAAAAGAGTTTGTTTACTGTAGTAAATTATATTGTAGAACAGCAGCAGGCGCAAAAGGATCAGGCCCTGTTTAATACTTTAAGTGAAAAACTGAACAATTGTCTACATTTTGAAATTTAGTTTTTTTTTCCCAAAATACAACGGTGTTGATTATCCTCACTGACAGGAACCCCAATGGGATGCTTCCATGGCAACAACTAGAGCAGCACAGATTTGGGACTATGCCAAACAGATGAGCACTTACTCATTAATGTAGCAGAGAGACTGGACAAAGTACTAGTACAGCACAATCTGGCACTGCCCAGGTCCTACATCAATACTACCCAGGACAGCACACTGCGCCTGTATTCAACGTACACACTCCTCTTTCAAAACCAACATTTTGTTGATGATTTTATGTTGATGCAGCACGTGAACCTTACAGAATTAATTAGAAACAGCTCCTGAAAAAAATATCAGGGGTTGAATTACTGATCTTTATGTCAACCTCTAATAATTTCATAATTATGTCCCAATGAATACAGAATTTAATTGGTGAAGTCAACATTAATCCCTTTAGACCAATGTCGACTATTTTGAGCAGTCTGTCTGCCCCTGTTAACAGTTTGGTAGGCAATTTCCCTGTCTTTAAAAAAATTATATGTTGCTGTAGTCCATGCCTTTCCATAGCACCTTGCACCAAGGCGAATGAGTGACCACCAAGTGTACCTGAGAAGTAAAGTGGCAGCCTGTCCACTTCACAAAATAACTCATAAGAGAAAGCTGTTCCGATGCTCACATAGCTTAATCGTAAGGAGTGAGAAGGAGAAACTTCATCAAACCTAGAGAGGCAAAGTATTCCAGCATTTTTGAATGAGCCCCAAATTACACCAAAAATCCAATTCCATCACCGCTTCAGGAGAGCGCAATATTCAGATTCAGAGAAACAACTGGCTGCACACTGGAATTCAAAGCAAAACTGAGACAGTAGCCACAAAATCTGAGGACTCAAAACAAAACGTACACACCCTTAGAAGAGGCAGACAGTAACACCACTTGAGAATATGACTCCAGTAAATAAAGCTATCCTGTTTTGAACACACTGTCAAATTTAAAGAAGCCATTACAGCTGATGTTGTACCACCTCTAAGGGTGTGACACCAACATCAAGTTTCTGCTAGTCATATTTAGTAAAAGTAACTTTGTAAAGTCACACACTTCAACAACCCGATAATTAAATGACAAAATAAATATGTAAACAGTTACTACTAATGAAAATAACAATAAATGATTTTATGTCGTTTGTATAGGCCGATTCTTTTTATTTTTTATTCTGCCACTGTAGCACAAAGTAGCTCTGCACCACTTGGTTTCTAAATAACGTAAAAACCTACATTAGTGTCATGGTCCTCCTTCATACTGAGGAGTAGAGTATGTGAGTACACAACAAACTGTTTTTGCAACTTTGCTTCCACCAGAGTGTAACAAAAGTGAGAGCGAAAAGGACCTCAAACTAATAACTTCAAAAAGAACAATTTACTTTTTAAAGTTTATCAAAAAACAAGGCCACACTATGTTAAGATGCAAAGCCTCCCACACACTAAGGAGTCACATCGCAGAGGAGATGAGGGTTCCTGGTTAGGCATCTAGAGACTGAAAGGTTCATAGGGTTCTTCCAATTTATAAAAATATAGGAAAATTCAGTGCTATAACCAGCTGGATTGTTACTAGAACTGTAGTAATTAGGCAATTAATTGATAAATGCCAAAACATTCCCCAGTTCCAGGTTCTCAATTGGGAGACTCGCTTAATTTATGGGTCATATATGACAGTAAATAATGATATTGGGGTTTGGAGCGCTGTTTCGGCAAAATAAGCAATTTGATAAAGCCACTGGACTCGACAGCCATACATGTAACTTAGGTGTTTTTTTAGGCAAGAGCATGTTGCCTTTCCCATCAGCAGCAATGAGCTAAAAGCCCACAACAATACAAGTAGAGGTTTACTTTCACCACTACTTAAATAGTCAATCATTTGATCGTTGATTTGATAATGATTGGTAGTTTAAGTAAAACAGCAAATGTAAAATGTGAGGATTTGATTCCTCTCTCTGTTTAACAACATTTTAAATGGTTTATCTTTAGTTTTTGGCTGCTGGCCGGCCAAAAAGCAAAAGCAATCTGAAAAGTTATCTTGGAGAGTACAATTAACCGATAATGAAACACAACTAATGTGAAATATTTATTTTGTTGACATCATGCGTGCTGGCATAATAAACACTGTGATGATGTTGACTAGATTCTTCCCGGTCTTCACATATGTCCACACTGATTTTCATTCTGCTGTGAAACAGGTAGACATTTTAAAGGCTCCTTACTGCTGTGAATAAAAGTTTGATGCTCTTCTTACCAAAACTGACAGCCATTTTCATGTAAGCTAAATTGTACAGAAAGTTGTGTGCGCTTCTGCAGCCAGTGCACACTTCCCTGTGGGTGTTTAATTTTCTTATCATCTATTGGCTATGTGTTGACTATGCATGGCCCCCAGACAGTATTGGTTTGCAAGCAGCTTTTTTTGGTATGGATAATTAATTTAAACCCGTTCCGCCGTTATCCAACAAAACTAAATTAAAAGTTAATCCAACAGGACGGGTGAGGCTTTGTTAACGTTAACGTACACAAAAACAGCTTGTATAAACAGAGC
>JAPMOB010218989.1:0-12668 GCA_029875015.1 Lepomis gibbosus | reverse complement strand
TTTCTAATGGAGCCGGACTTCTTTTTGCAACCAGAAGAGTCGCCCCCTGCTGGATTTTCAATAGAACGCAGCTTTCAGGGTCTTCAGCATTCGCTTCATATTGTAGACCGGAAGCTTCCCGCTTGGATAAACCCGATCTCAGACTAGACTTTTTGAGGAGGCCTGCAGCAAAATTTAGCAAAACCTTTACCATGTGGTTACACAAACAAAGTGGATAAAGACTGGGCATGTGCTAGGAACTACTCCAGAGCCCGTAGTTGGTGGTGTGGAGGAAAATGCCGCATGGACGATGTTTCTTATCACAGGAGTTTGAAATATCTGTGGTGGCTTCAATACATTGATTAATACAATACTGCTAGTTTTAACTTCAGCTTGGTCCTGATTGAGCAAATTTCTGAGGAAATATGTTGTTTGAGGGTTTCTCTGAGTCCCTTCAAGAGAAAAGTCTGAAACATTCGTGTGAAATAGTGGATTCATGTCTTGGCTGTGTTTTTTAATGTTTAGTTTTTTACAAACATAAAAAGTAAATGTCAATGACTTCCAGTTTAAGCAGTAGTTTGACTGCATTACTTACTTATTTTATAACGGATCCAACCCCAATAACTTGAACAGCAACATTTTAATTGATCACCATAGTTACCATTAAAATAATTGGATGTGGGAGCTTATATTATGTTTTAATAATAACAATAATAAACAATATTTTAAGTCTCAAAATGAAAAATTAATAGCTCAAACTAATATCTGAAGAAATTCTAAATATTAAATATCACTTACACAACTGTAAGTGCAACGCTGCCCCTCCTCCCAGCCCTGCCCCGCCCTCTTCACAGGTTCATGTTAATTACCTTCTGGCCTGGTTCGATGTAGGCGTTGACGTGTTTGAGCACGGGTTTGAGCATGGGATCGTAGCGCACACACAGGTCCTGGATCTTTATCTCCCCGTCCTGGGGCCAGTTCTCAGGCACCTGAGAGGTGTCTAGAGGGAGAGGAACACAGCAGGGTTCATTTATTTCAACTCACACATTCCCTGAAGGACGCTGAACCAGGCCACGCTGGAAAATGCAGTCTGTAGTATAAGGCCACCGCAAAAAAAACAGGCCTCTTACTGCTGGCCGGCTGTGTATGTTAAGTCCTGGCTGGTGTAAACAGGAGCGTACAGACCATATGGACCAAGTCATAACACTGCAGATGTACAGGGACGGAGTTTTTCCTATTATAGTGTTGTTGAGATTCCCTGCGGACATGGTAACTGTACCTTTTTAAGAACATTTTTATTTATTATTTACTTTAATTACTGGAATATTTAAATGGATTACGCCTCCAAACTTTAGCACAGTGCCGGACAAATTAAAAGCTGCCCTACATTTAACTGCCGTATTTACTTTGATAGTAACAAATGTCATGAAAAAGGTTTTTAATAATATATCAGGGCAGGATATGTAGTTTTCTAATATTAGTTTCCTTGTATATGTTTGTACTGATTATTTACACTATGGCCAGTTAAAGATTCTGGAGTTTGTGAACTTCTGAATGTTATTGGACGGTGTAGCTCTTCTTTATTTAATTACATATGATTAAGACAATGTATTAGCTGAAAGTCGTTCTATCCATCAATTTATAAAATATTCCTAATTTCTTTTTTGGGAACAAAAGGAACTACACAACTTAAACTACCAGATTTTGCTTTGAATGATTTAAGTTACTGAAATACTCAAAAAAACATTAGATTATCAGAAAATGTATCCCTGATCCATGCCTGCCTCTGTACAACCATTTATAATGACAAGTAACAGCAGTCAGTTCTTCTAATGTGCCTCTTACTTCACATTTGTGTGTGCGGATCCTGTGCACTGGTTTAAAAATCAATATTACCAATATACTGTTGTTGGATTGGAGCCATCAGTAGTATGTTTATTATGTTAATTTGGTGTTAATCATAAAATGTACTAACAGAAGTATCTGAATTGAGTCACAGCATTTGGAGTCTATAGTAATGCTAGTAGCTAAATGCTAACATCAGCATGCTAACATGCTCACAGTGACGATGCTAACATGCAAGTGTTTAGCACTTATAATGTTCACCATCTTAGCTTGCAATGTTTGCGCGCTAATGTTAACTAGCTGCTAACTAGCACAAAACACAAGTTGTAAATATGCACTAAATGAAAAGTTAAGGGATCGTCAGAGTTATTAAAACTCATGAACGTCATCACCCAATCCATATTTTACTCTGGATACTACACTTCCCATCATGCAACTCCACGCCTAAAAAAAATGGGAAGGTCTTTTAAACTCCTGGACGGCAGTTCATTACACAAGGTTTATATTAAAAATCTATAATCTTCAAACTGACTGACTGAACTCTGAGCGATCAAACTCGTTTTCCTGACGTTTTGTTGTGTTTGTGACTGAGAAACTGAAACAGCTTTATTTATCTTTTTTTGCTTTGGCACTGGAATGAATTTATTTTTGTGTTTTGGAAATGAACTGCCACCAATTTGTGTTTGAGATTGTTTGTTTTACGTGTGCAGAAAACCCGAAGTGGAATTTTCAGATTGATTTACTTTGACTATGTTTGTGTGTGAAATCTTAAATACGCCAATATTTTATTTTGTGCGAAGCTTTTGAGTTTGTGGTGTTTTCTTTCTTTTACGGTCATTCAGTGGGAGGGTGGACGTTCTTTTGAAATATATCCTTTGTGACATTTGATTTAAAAACAGTTGACCAGTATCTCACTGCCAGGGGAGAGACCTGGCTGGCACCCCGAATAGTAATAATTAAAACTGTGACGTAATTCACTGACAAGACAAGAATTGAGTAGTTCTGCTGCAGACTGTTTGTGTTGCTCCCTAACTTTGGAGAATTTTCTCCTTTTATCAGTTCGCTGGAAGCTTCCATGATGTCAGAGAGGGAGACTATCTGTTCCTGCTCACTCGGGGGTTTGGGGATTGTTTTATGGTTTCTTGGGTCAACGGCTCTCATAAGAGACCGTCTCTTTCCTTTACTCCGCTTTCCTCTTTTTCTAATAGAGTCTGGAAAAAAACAGCTATTCTCTCCTTTGTCTTTCTTGGTGTCTTTTCGCTCCATCACCTTCTTCGTTTCTTCCAGCCATCCTTCAAGCTCAGGAATTGTTTTTGTTCTATTCCAGAAATAGCTGCTCTGTCTAGATAAAAGCTCCTTTGGCAGATTCAAGAGTTTTGGTTTGGTTAGATTTGCTTTGGCTTGGTTAGATGCTGGTTATCTCAGTGGCTGTAGCCTGATAGAAAAGCAGTAACATAATGAAAAGGCTCTATGTTTTGTTATCTGTCCTGCCAGGAAGAAATTCCAGCAGCATTTGTATTTCACCATAACAACAGCACATCTCATAAACCCGATATTTTCTGGAGTCAGTCTACAGTTACAAGAAGAGCTGGTCTTCATCTCTTTGTACGTGGAAATCATATTGAAGTATGGTGTGTGTGTGATTTACTGTCTTTATCCTGTTATACTGTATATGTTAAGTTTTTCCCTATTGGTTTTTGGCTGATGCTTGTGGAAGGCTATTGCAAGAATGCAAACTTTGGCCCGTTTTGCTGTCTGACATATCGAATAAATACAGCACAAAAGATGTGGCTCTTCTCTTAACGGGGTCGTTATGAACAACGTCAAAACACAGCGAGATGCACAATTTCACCAGTTCTGCAAAGTTGGATGGTGTTTATCCGAGATGTCACCAGGATTTAAAGACGACTGGATTGTGTGTCAGCTTGACAAGAAGAACTCAGTTACCCATAGATCCCTCGTAGTTCTCCGACTCTGTGCTGAGGAAACTGTTGACCTTCTTCACAGCTGCCATCTGGACCTCCAGGTCTGCCAGGTTCCTCACAACCCAGTTCAAGTAGTTGGTGACCTGCACAGTGACATACAAAGAGACTGGATCATGTTTCCGTTACGGAGATAATGTTTGTCTCGACAGTGTAAACCCTGGTGGAAATAACCCACTAAGGGACCCTGGGGACAAAATGAACTGGTTGCCCCAACATCACCTTAAAATATGCAGAATTTCACCAAGAAACCAACCAGTAAACCTTTGCTGATTCTACCTGTGTTTTAGAAGTAATAGATTTTTTTCGCCCCTTTTAAATTTACCTTCAATGTACCGTTTGACCAATGAGACAGGGCCCGACCTGAGATGTGTTGGGTTGGAGTCGGGGTTGTGCCAGAACCACAAATCACAATATTACATAGCCACAAGTGAGTTGTGTTTCACTTGTGGTAATTTAATCACACACAAACGTATTCACATTATTTCAACTGAAAGAAAAAGATCTTAAAAGTACATTTTGACAAATATCTACTCTCTGAAACAGAACCTCTATTGGAGTTGGTGTTGCGCTTTAATTGTACATATTCCCCCAAAGTCTGCATCAGGAACAACAAAGACATTCTGGCTGTTGTTGTGGACCAAATATTTCAAGGGAAGAGACGAAAGGACAGCATTGTAGGTGGAGGATAAGTGGTGTCGCAGACCTCCTGCGCTGTTAAGCGACGGTTTCTCGACCGGGGTCGAAATGGCTTCCCCTCAAGAGAATCACTTACAGCTCAGTGCCAACGATGTTTGTTCAAACTTGGTCTCGGGTGCTGAAAACAGTTAAATAGCTGAGTTTCCCAAACAGTCTGTCAGAACTGAAGAGGTACAAAACGTCTTAAAGTATCTTAAACCAAATCCAGTTGCCCTTGATTTTAACCTTCCCTGGATTTAACATTATTGAAATACCAGTTGTCGATATCTATATATATATATATATATATATATATATATATAGATATAGATATATACATATAGATATAATCAGCACCAAACCATCCACTCAGCTTCCCCCTCTGTCACTTGTTAACTGTCTGACTGAAATAAAAACCTGGATGTCATCCAGTCTACTCAAGCTGAACAGCAGCAAAACGGAGCTAATAGCAGTGGCCTCCAAGCCGCTGCTCCTGAGGGTAGGTGATCTACGCCTCAAAGTGGATGGTTGCTCCATCTCTCCATCCCAAGAAGTCCGCAACCTTGGCGTCATCTTTGACTCCACCCTTTTCTTTCCAGTCACATGTCAAACTTATTACCAAATCTGCTTTCTACCACCTCAAAAACATCTCCAGACTTCGACCTTCACTCTCAGACTCTGTGGCAGAGTCTCTCGTCCATGACTTCATCACCTCCCGCCTGGACTACTGTAACGGTGTCCTGTAGGGGGACACAGCAAGGTCCTGGACAGGCTGCAATATGTCCAGAAGTCTGCTGCCAGGGTTCTCACACGCACACTAGGCCGTGGCAGCACATCACCCCAATCCTCACTCAGCTTCACTTCAATTCCGCATCACCTACAAAATCCTCCTCCTCACCTATAAATCTCTCCATGCCACTGCCCCCAGCACCTACTGGACCTTCACCACCACTAATCCCCCTTACGGGACCTGCGGTCCACAAACAAGGGCCTGCTCTCTGTCCCCCCAAACCAGACTGCGGACTTTTGGAGCCTTCAGCGTCGCAGCCCCCCCACCCTCTGGATCTCCGTCCCCACATAGATCCAAAATGCTCTCTCTCTGGACACCTTCAAAAAAACTCCTAAAATCCCAGCTCTTCACGAAGGCATTCGACTTTGAATGACTTTCTGTTGCTCTGTCTCTGCATTATGTGCAAAGCGTCCTTGATTTGATTTGATTTCTTTATTTTGAACATGTAAATAAAATTAAAAAACAAAAACAAAAAATAGTGGTAAAAAACAAATGAACTTTCCATTACTTAAAAACCTCTATTTACATGTGCAAAGAGGAGAAGGAAGAAGTAAAACTTATCTACTCCTACGCCTTTATACCCTTATTACCATATTCAAGGAAATGACTCAAAATATTAAGTCTAAAGAGATAATAAATCTATAAATCAATTTACTTTTGATATATATATTCAAAAGTTCTATACACATACAGATATTACCCATAGTCCCTTGGGTCTTGTGAAAGGCGCTATATAAAGTTGTTATATTATCAGCGTCATTATTATTATTATTATTATTATTATTATTATTATTAATTATTATGATGCTGCGATGGACTGGCGACCTGTCCAGGGTGTACCCCGCCTTTCGCCCTATGCCGGCTGGGATAGGCTCCAGCCCCCCCGCGACCCTGCAAGCAGGATAAGCGGCTGACGATGGATGGATGGATTATTATTATTATTATCATTATTGTTGTTGTTGTCTAAACAAAATAGGTTGTTTTGACTGAAACTTTTTTTTTAAGTTCAAAAATGACATCAGCACAGCTGAAGAATTAATGGAGAAGTGCAATTAGTGAGATGGAACGCAATGAGATTTAGAAAATGTAGCCGAAGGTGTAGGATGGATTGATTGATTTGAAAACAGTAGGCAGGCAGATTGACCGAATAAAAAGAAACAGAAACAGTGTGATCGAACATAAGACCAAAGAAAGCAAACAGAAAACTCACTGTGAGGGCGTACGTGAGACCGAGGCCCACCAGGCCTCCAGAACGCAGACCGTAGCTAAAACTCCATATGGAGGCTCCTGCTGCTGTCAGCACTATCACTGCACCAAGGTAGTCCTGCACAGACAAGAGAAGAAGAAGAAATGTTTACTCACAGAACATGATGACTCAAAATATAGATTTACAGAGCGTTTTGAACTCAGGTCCACCAAAACACCAAGAGTAAGAGAAGTGAAAACAAACTTTAGATATTTGTTATATTCTACTCATTAAAAACTTGGCCACTGATTATGTGGCGAACGGGCTTACAAGAAACAATATGTAAAATATGGAACAACCAGTAACCAGTCAAGTGAGACAATATTCACGAAACAGTTTCTCACCGTTCGGACCTCCAGCCAGCGGTTGGCGGCAGACAGAAACAGGTAGGCTGTGTTATTGGTGTCTGTCAGCTCCAGCATACGCTGTTTAAAACGAGCCTCGTGTCTGAAACAAAGATACATGAGATACAAAATACATCCCTCCGTTATTCTGTGAATCTCTTCATTAAAATACTCTGCTGCTGGTGTTTGCAGCGGCTGTCCCGTCCCCTGTTTTTGGCCTCAGATCGCTAACTGATTAAAAACTACCTCCACTCAATATGATATCGAAATTAAAAAAAAAACTGACGTGGACTTCAAACCGTGCATAATACACATGACAGTGACTAAAAGTGCAAACAGGAAATAAGAAAAAATGACAATAAACACAACTGCAGAATAAGAATTAGAATAAAACAGTTCAGATCTCAGGGTTTTTTTTTAATCATCGGTGTCAGAAATCACTGCCATCTAAACTAGACTTGGTTTGGAGGGAGACCAGGGGACAACGATAATGGGAACCATCCTGTGATTGCCAAGAATCTGTCTTCATTCTGCGGGTGTGTGCGTGATATGCGCTCCAGTATGTGTGTGTGTGAGTCTCTCAGTGTTTGTATATTTGTGTGTGTGAGGAAGAGGAAGTCCTCAGGGAGGAGAGGAGAAAAAACCCTGAGAGCTGTTTAATGTTGGATTAAACCGACGATGGGAAAGAGAGTGAAGACAGAAATACAAGAAGCTGCCGCCTCCACCAATATAACTTTAACTACGACACGAGTTAGAGCTAATGCTTCCATCACTACAGTTACAAGTGTTAATATTAAAAACACTGATATCACTGCTTCTGGCTCTATAACAGCTGCTATTAAAACAGTGAGAAGTGCTGCTAACATCTTAATAATTCTATCCATGTGGTCCGGACACTGATTTTATTTAAGCATAGTGTCGTTTGTTGGTCGATTCCGACCACGTCATTGTTTTCATTTTTTAAAAAGTGATCAATTAAAGTTTTTCTCGAACCAGGCGTTTGAATTAAAATGTCAAAACCAACACGGCACTTAACAAAAAGCCCACCTGTTTCCCTACACAACAATCATATGGCTGTGTTTTGACACGTGATTCAGATTTGTTGAACTGTCACTGCTCAACACTACGCACAAATTTTGGTTTCTTGTTTCAAGACATGAGGAACCAGAGGTTGAACCACCAAACATGCAACTGATGGATGCAATTCATCGCTCTGTTCTGGCTATGCTGATGTCTTCATGCAGTGACTCATCCCCCATCTGGGGACAGCAGAGAGAGCTGACATGTGATTGATTTTAGGCTTCAGATTTAGTTTTGTTTTAGAAAGAATTAAACTTAGATTAAATGTTGGGTGAAGGTTATGGGTTAGGCATTCAGAGGTCATGCTTGCATTGAATGTTAACACCTTATCATGCGTAAGGTGGAAGAAAATCTGCTTTATGCAGCTGTTACAGGCAAAAAAAAGCAAAGTGTCTCACTGCAATATTTCAGGATGTATTCCTGGTGCACACTTTAAACACAGTCATAACGACAGAATTTAAATATTTTTAATAGTTTAATCTTAAGAACCCGCACAGCAGAAGATTCAGTCCAGACACAGGACCACGCTCAGAGTGGCTGTTTCGGATCTCACAGAAACTCGCGTACGCAAACGTGACTTCAGTCATAAACAAAGATGGAGAGATTTTAAATTTGGGTTCCTCCGATCTATTCTGCAATCTAAGATTATGTCTGTAATCCCCTCACACTACAGCAGTGGTCGGCAATAGGCGGCCCAGATTGCTTTGGTGGCGTAAAAATAAAAAAAAATTGAAAAATTGATAACAGCTGGTGCTGAAATAGATCTCTGTCGTGACAGCAACAGTTAGTCCCATAACCACTTCCTCTTAAGTGATTGTGCCTCTAAAATAAAAGCGCAAGATCGTCTTTTGCAGCACTTTTACTTTGAAGAGTTCTGAAGGACAATTCAAGAGTCTCTGGCGAGCTTGACACACCTCTGAAAAAGCCGGATTCCCCTGAATTTTCTCAGGGAAATGAAAATGTCCATCGGTTTATGAATGCGTACCCACCGCTGGAACACACACACACACTACAGCACATGCTTTATGTGAGCATGTGCAAAAGTGTCTTGTCTTAAGTTTTATTCAATTTGTTTAACAAAGGAGAAAAAAATATCCGCAGTAAGATGGAATCGATCTCTCCGCCTATTCGTCTGGAGTCCAGCACTGAGCTACCAGCTGCACGTGAGTTGACACGGTTTGACTTTGTTCTGGCCCGCCAGGTAACAGCTTGGAAAAATTTGGCCCGATGCCGACGCCTGCGCTACAGGATCATTTGCGCCTAAATTTATGGAACAAGTAACGTGTGTTGTACCTGAATGCTCTTATAGTAGTGAGACCTTCAGCGGTCTCAGAGAAGTGGCAGAGCAGAGGAAGCTGTGTGGAGTCATCAAGGTCCTGGAGGTCCCTGAGAGAGGGAGAGAAGTGTGAATATGAGTTTATAAGCAAACAGGTCAGTGCCATTATCATTCATACGTCCTGTGTGTGGATGCTGTTTTCTCTTACAAATAAGGAGTTAAACTGATTTTAACCCAGAATTAATATGAACATAAAGCCAAAGTTCTTGTTTCCTGTTTTCAGATTTGATTAAATGCAAAAACTCCAGTATTGACTTACTTGGAGGCCACCCGAAAGTACTTCTGGATGAAGTAGAAGGCCACCGCCAGGGGAACCAAGGCGATCAGAAAAGCTGGAGTGATGGACGATATGACCCCGATGGCTGACAAACAGAGCAACGTGGATCTCGTCAAAGACTCTAGTGTTGGAGGAATGTGCTAAGAGATGAAGAGATGATGAAGTGAGAGCGGATTCATGTTCGGTGTCTGTTTAGTTTACAGATAAGAGTTTAATAATCCAACTTCTCCCCTGCAAGTATTTAGAAAATGTTTAAAATATGTAGATTTTCCTGTGCAACAAAAGAAAACGTAGTTAGTCCTCTTCACAGCGTCTAAGATCTCTTGCTGTACCTGAAATCACCCACATACCTGGTCTATGATGTTGGTATCAGCGGAGAACCTGTTGAGGATCTGGCCCAGGGGGGTGATGTCGAAGAACCTGAGAAGAGATGTCAAGAATCCAACTTTTGTTTTTCTGCTCTGACATTTAAACAAAGGTTATGTCAGACAAAGAGAGACCACGCTGATGTGGCTTTCATACTCAGCTCACGGTGGTTACTGACTGAAGCACTAAAAGCAGGCCAAGTGCAACCGCTCAGAGGGGACAGGACTGTCCTCTCTTTGACCTACATACAGTATGTCAATTAATCAATCAATCGACATTTATTTCTATAGCGCTTTACAACAACCGTCAGGTATCCAAAGTGCTTCACATCAAAAAATAGGGGAGAGCCGTGACGAATGAAACACAGCAATTTTCTCAGAGCCCATAAAAGTCTGAAATGCCAAAGTTACAGTCCACAGTAATTAACAGAACTGGGAAAAATCAGGTGGCTCTGTTACGCTTTCACAGAGTTCTATGAAAGAAGCTGTTTTCATCACATAAAGTAAACAATGAGTTTGCAATTACGTATTAAGAAAGGCAGTGTCAAGCTTTCTAAATAAAAACAAGAATAACTTAATTTAAATGTATATCGTTGTGTTCCTTCCGTCCCGCACAGTAGGGACAAATGAAACAGTGCGTACCTTTCCTTCAAAGTGAAATTATACTAAAGTCGTTTTACATTTTAACAAGATCACACCTGGTATTGATAGAACACACATGTGAGTTGTTGATGACAACAACAAATGATTTCTGTCTGTAACGTTATATTTTAAAATGACGTGTATCTGAAAGTGTTTCAATCGTCCCAGCTCTCCCCTATAATAAAACAGCATATCATACAATAGATAGATATAACAAAAAAGAAAAGTTAAAAAGAAACAAGAAAAAGGAAATTGTCACAACACTACTGCGCAGGTGGGTTTTAAGTTTAGACCTAAAAATAGTTTCATCTACAATTGTGCGAATATCAGGGGGTAGCTTGTTTCAGCGTCTCGGAGCAGCAACTTCAAACGCCTGATCAGCCCGTCGCTTATGCTTCCACCTTGGGACTTCCAAAACCAACTGGTTTGAAGACCGTAAACGACCGGCTGTGCTCACGCAGGGTTAAAATCTCAGTTAAGTACTCCGGGGCCATTCAGGGCCTTAAAAACAAACAGCAAAATCTTAAAATTTATTCTATACTGCACTGGGAGCCAGTGTAAAGTGTAGAGGACGGGAGTGACGTGAGCACGCCTAGATGCATCTGCTAAAAACTGAGCAGCAGCATTTTGCACACGGTGAAGTCGTGAGATGAAGCTTTGATTTAAACCAACATAAAGAGAATTACAGTGTCAGTAATTTAAGGTACTGTACCTAACATACTGTTGGCACTGGGCCAATCAGACTATCGGGAACTAATAAGAACAAATGAGTGAATAAATGTGGAAGATTGACAGCTGCTCAATGAGACAGTCGTCTAAGTCACAGAACCTAAAAATCCTGAGGTCTTCTACAAATTGTGATTATTTGCAAAACGCTGGTGTATCTGTTGTTTTGCTCTCGAACAATTCAAAACGCAGAGCTTCTCGTTACTTTGGCACTTTAAGTCTGGACTTGTGACAGTTGTGTTTGTGCGTTTGTGTACCTGATGGGAGCGTGGATGATCTTGTTGAGCAGGTTGTGGTGCAGGTTGGTGGCTGCAGAAAGACCCAGAAACTCCACAGTGAGAGAAGTGATGAGGCACAACGTGATTCCAGCCGCACACAGGATGATAAACACCGGCAGATAGTAGGAGTCGCTCTGTGGGTCACACACAGGAATACACAGCTTTATCACATTAATCTGATTATTCATTTCTACATGTCAAACATCTGTCTTTGTGTATATTTCAATAGGGTAACACTTTACATAGTTTCCAAATCATTTCCTACTAAAATACTCACAATACATAAAACTCAACAACAGCGATTTCCTTATCCATTATTATTGGCTCACAGGCTGAGCCTCCTGCACTGGACTCACAAATCCTCAAACGGATCCTCTTCTTGTCCATGTTATCTGTTTTTGGGGCTATAACAGGGTGCAATTTGTAAAGAAAAACAGAAGGGGGATGTCTTGAAACAGATTTTCTTTGTCATGGTAACACCCCCACCTCCCTCTGCACAGCTCAGCACGCAGGTGGACTGTGGATAGACTGCAAAGTTTAACCTTCACAGTCTCAGAAAAAAGTTTTACTGCCGTTGTAACTTTTTAAAGTAACATGTCTAATGTTGCATGGCAGTGCAGAGTTGACATGGTGGCGCTATAACTAAGGCTTAAAAATGCAAACTTCAAAAGGCCACGCCCCTCACGCCACAAGTCCAATTGACTTGAAATGTCTCACACAGGTGCAGCTCAATGAGCTCTACAAAAAAGCCTCTGGGACCATTAAGGTCCGCTAATAAATGTTTTCCGCCATTTTGAATTTTTTGAAAATCACATTTTTGACCGTCTCCTCCTAGACCTTAGCTCCGATTGCCACCAAATTTTCAGTGAATCATCGTTGGATCGAGCCAATTAAAATATCTACAAAGCATGTCGATATCTCAATTACGTTTCAAGATATGGACCAATGAACTTTGAAAGGGGCGTGGCTCTGGACAGAAATGACCACAAATCAGCAACCGTAGGGCCGATCATCACAAAACTCACAGGATATGTTCAGATAGGGGCCCCGGATATACCTGGACAGTTTGATGTACATACGTCACTAGGGGGCGCTACAAG
>JAPMOB010218985.1:0-15546 GCA_029875015.1 Lepomis gibbosus | reverse complement strand
AAGTGGCCACTCGATGAATTGCAGTTTTCAGTTACTTCCTGGTTGCATCGGAAGTGAGAGCCGGAGGTTGCCGCTTGGTTCAAACCAGGCTTGTTATAAAACTACTTTGCTTTAAGGGATTCTGTAACTGTAACTTGTTTTTTATTTACAGAGCACAGCCATGTAATGTACAATGCAATTAATGACAGCTTATAAACTACTGTCAACACAGCCCCAGACTCTCCTAACTAAATAAAACTTTAACGTTACATGATCAACAATAAACCTGTGGCCTGATTGCAGCCACCATTAATAATTAACGCTGATGGCAGCTAGCAGGACGTAAATAGTGACGTTAATCGACCTCCACATGTTTGGCAAGCAAACAAACGCTCATTCATCTTTTCATAACACAAGCTTGCAAGCTAACTTTAAATGGCCAATGTTGAGCTAAACATGTTTACGAACTTCAGGTTACTAACCTATTTTGCGTTCAGCACGTTGTTTGGGCCTTGTTGCATGAAGTTTTAAAGCCAAAGTTTAGCCAAAGCTGTCTCTGTTTGTCGTCCTCTTTCACTTTTAGCCGAGTGCAGCAGATTGGTAGTATGTGTTACATAGGGAGGTTATAGGTAATGCACGCTCATCAGTTTCCTAAAAATAAATATTGTTCACGAGACCCGCACCTCAAGTCAGAGTCAAGCCTGAAGTCTTTTGAGGACGAGTCTCAAATCAAGTCTGAAGTTACTGTGTGTGACTTAATTTGGACTCGAGTCTGAGTCTCAAACTCAAGTCCCCATCTCTGGATTCTACCAACATAATCAAGGTTTTTACTACAAAGACCAGGCGAAAGCACTTCTAAAAAAGTAAGACAATGATGGAAAATATAAAGTCCATAGATGGATGCAATGTGGAGCAATCACTGGGGTGCACACAGTCCAGTAGCCATCGTTGTTGTGCTTTTTTTATGGAATACTGTTTAATCTCCCAAAAGAAACTAATTTCTACTTTTCTTCTGTATAGACAAATGTGGTCATTACACATTTTTATTGTGGGCCTAAATGTAAATGCTCCGTATTTGTAGTCTCTAGTCTTTTCGACCACTCAAAGCGCTTTTACACTACATCTGCATTCACCTTTCACTCACATGAGCCTAAGTGCTCAAACAGAAACTAACATTCACACACATTCACACACTGGCGGAACAGCTGCCAGGGGCAATTCGGGGTTCAGTGTCTTGCCCAAGGACACTTCGACATGCAGCCTGGGAGCAGGGGATTGAACCGCCGACCTTCCGATTAACGGCCAACGTGCTCTACCTCCTGAGCCACAGCTGCCTACAAAGCCTCTCAGCCCCAGGACCTAACGGCAGGCTATTGTGGGCCTGCGTACGACCTCTTCTTCCTCTCCCTGTACGCTCCAGCCCCCCCGCTCACTCTTCAGGAGACCTACTATCGGTGGTGTTGCCAGTGTAGCCAAATCCATGTGTTACTGTAGCTGAAGGCTCTCCTCAGCGCCACGCAACTTTCTTAAATTCTTCCATTTTATGAAGAAAATAAAGGTCAAGTCAAAACGGTGTAGAGAGGCTGAACTTTTAAACCGTTTAGAACTATAACTCACCGATTTAACTAATAAAAGTTCAAGTTTGCTGTGTATCATTGGATGTACTGACAACTATCACTGAATTAATTTGATACTGAAGAAATCTTAAAAACCCGGAGGATTCTTAGGCAACTTCTGTCCAAGTTGCTAGTGAGTAACAAACTGAACAGTGAGCCTCCTATTTTTCTAACTAAAAACCCGCCTATGTTGATGTTCAAGCTCATCTTAGTTACATTTAATAAAGCACCGATATAGAGTAGAGGGTAGATATACCTTCAAGTATATCTACAGCAGGTTTATCAAGTGTAACACACATTTCCCAACGGCTATTTCAAAAGTTCCAAAATAGCTGTCAAGAAATGCGTAACATGAAATGGATTTCCCTGAATGAAAATGATGGGAAAATGAAAAGTCCATAGATGGATGTTGAGCAATCACCGGGATGCACACAGTCCAGAACGTGCTTTATTGTGAGCATGTGAAAGAATCTCTTCATAAGAACTTTGTTGAAGAGGATTATGAAAAAACTAAAAGAAAAAAAAAGTTGGTGTCAGGTGAGGATCAAACCCACAGCTCCAGGAATATGAGATCTGTGCTCATACCAACTGAGCTAACCAGTGACACGGGAAAACAACATCCGTTATCTTGAGATAATTATCCCGTTATCACAGGAAAATGGAGTAAAATTTTTTTTTTATTGATGGCCGCTTAGGGCTTCTGTGGAAAATAATGTTGCATGCCACTAATTAATAGAATAACTGTATAATGAATCTTTTTTAAGAAACCACATATTGGGTAGGCTTGTCTGGAAAGACTTTTTTGAAAAATTTCTTTTATCTGTTTCTAATTTCTAGTATCTTCCTCCCAATTTACACACTGTATAATCCTCACAATAATATTTGCAGTACTGTACATATTGTATAGTTATTCATACCTTACTGCCATAGTCATAACCTGTTCATAGCCCGTATTTACCTGTAGCAATAGATATTCATATATACATATATTTATATATCATTCATACCTTGCACTTGTATAATAATGTATCATATTCTATGTAATTACTGCTTAAGCACTTCTGGTTAGATGCTATCTGCATTTTGTTGCTTTGTGCCAGTGATGCGCAACTACAATAAAGTTGAATCTAATCTAATTTAATCTAATCTTCAATCAAGTCCAGTTAACCTTGACTAACTGTCTTTTGATAGTATGACCTGGATGACTGAGAACCTTCACAGACCTTTTGAAAAATGCTTATCGGAAACAATAATCAGTAACAAACACAAGTGCTGAGGGGACTGTATTTAGTATTTCTTCATACTAACACTGTGTGAGTTTTGTAGGTGGGTTTGGCCATAAAGCCTGGAACTACTGTTGAAGAGCTAGCACCCTGGGCTAACCAGATTGACATGGCTCTGGTCATGACTGTTGAACCTGGCTTTGGTGGACAGAAGTTCATGGATGACATGATGCCCAAGGTAAGGACAAACCACAGGTAAAGGAAAAAGTAAAAAATAGTGTTCAGTTTATACTATTACAAGGTGGTGATATTACATATACATAGCGAGCAATTACGGAGCACATATAGCCCACCGATTAGATGTGCTGCATTTATGAAAGCAGAGACAAAGCCCTGTTAGAAGCTCCTATTCACCAAAACATAGTAATTTTCTGACGTGCATTCAAATCTGGTCAACAGGATATTTTTGATTGATTTTGGTGCTCTTTGTTTCATTTTTGTGCATGTGAACCCAGGTGAGCTGGTTGAGGAGTCAGTTCCCTTCATTAGACATTGAGGTAGATGGAGGGGTCGGCCCTGACACCATTCACAAGTGTGCAGAGGTAATAAATACATCCGTACATATCGGCCTATTAAAACAACAGACTACAATTCAAATCTGTTTTTGTGAGTTTCTCTTACACATCTTATGTGCTCATGTTTGCCCCAGGCAGGAGCTAACATGATTGTTTCAGGCAGCGCCGTGATAGGGAGTGACGATCCTCGATCTGTCATCGCTCTACTGCGTACGGCGGTGGTCGAAGCAATCCAGAAACGTTCGCTGGACCGCTGAGACGTGCTCTTTGTGACACTCTACCTGCCCACCGCAGCAACACACCACAGCAGCCAGTGGAACAGACTCAATACGGACAATTCTGGAGTTGAGGTCGGGGGTCACGGTCGCAGCAGGGGTGGTTATCTGACGGCCTAATCCAAATCAGTTTGATGTGAGTGAAGCTGCACCGTGCCTCTACAAAACTTTTTGAACCTATCCTATCACAATCTCCTCTCTGAACAGTTAACTCAACTTGAGTCTCATCGCAGGATGGGGACAACCATTTCAAGGCTGGAGCTGAGGTTACGCAGATTTCACATCTGAAAACATTCCTGAATATTGTTTTGACTCTGTATGTTTCAAGTATGATTTAATTATGGAAATAAAATGGCCCAAGGAGCATTGTACTTAGTAAATTTTCAAGTTTTGCATGTCATTCTTTTGACTTGCATCTAAAATCATGTTTTACACATTTGTTTTGTTGACATGGACCAGCCACTGACCTCTTGCTGTACTACTGAGCAGACACACTGTACTCTTCTAAATTCCATGAGATTTGGTTTTGCAGATTAAAATGTCTCAAGTGAGGTGTGTGTGATCTTTGTAGTTTCACCTTGTCTGTGGTGTATACCACCAAATTGGGAAAATGGTTGCAAAACTTCAAGAAGGCAAAATACATGCATAGCAAATTACTAAATACACCCAGGGATCAATAATCTTTAGGTTGGCAAAAGGAAGAGTGTCACATTTTGATATATTAATTCGTTATAAGGATGTATGTTTGAAAAGAGGCCACGCAGCATTTAATAAGAAACAAACCTGCCTAATTCATACATTTACTTAATCATCAAATTTTATGTTTTACTGAAATACATCTTTTGGCAGTCGTAAAGTGGTACACTGGACAAAATTGTACACACTTTAGTTTTTGCCCCCATTCATCATGAGCTGAACTCAAAGATATAAGACTTTCTTCATGTACAGTAACACAGATTTTGACAGATTTGTGAACCATATTTGAGAGAAATAGGCCTTTTGTGTACATGGAGAAAGTCTTGATGAATGGGGGCGAAAACAAAAGTGTGTACAATTTTGTTCAGTCTAGTTACTTTACAGAACACCAGCTTCTATATAGACAACATATGATGGTATATTGATGTTTTGTTAAGATTTGGGATGTTAGACCTTTACTTGTAACTTTGTTTATTTAGATTGTGATATTGCTACTTTCACTCACCACTGCTGAAGTATACAGTACATGAACCAAGCTGTGTTGCTAACTAGTACTGCTTTTTCCTTCTTTACACACTAGATGGCGAGTTTCCCCCAAAACAGGGGTGTGGGAAATCAGGATGAAATTGCAAGCATTTCTTATTAATTTGGAAGCATGAACAAATATCTTACACAGCTCTATTAGATTAGAAACACAGTGCTGTAATCTATAATGCATTCAACATCCATGGTGTGAACAGCACCACTAACGGTGCAGCAGAGAATTGGCAACAGAACAAGTGCTAGAGTATTTTCTCTGCTGAGAAAACGGTTTTGGCAAAATGATTTGAAACTAAAGTGTACTACCATTGCTGTTCTCAGAAGCCCCAGCCACCCTGTCAATTTATATCAAAGATTTGTTGTTAGTCAAGTGAATCGTGCTGTGGTGGTGCCACTGATCATTTAGTTGGAATAGGGAGAAATGCTGTTGAAATGTTTGTGAGCGGAGGGAATCAAGATCTAATTTTGTATTAGTTGAGCTAGACTCAATGTAGAAACTAGAATGTAGAAACCTTTTCCTGATGACACCCACAAAGAAGACATGTCTACAGTGTCTCTCATCTCTTTGTCTGCTGAAAAAAATCCTGTCAGTGAGAATCACCCATGACATACTTAAAACTGTAAGCAGCTCGCTCTTAATAATGCAGCACATGTCTTGGAGGCGATTCACAGACCCGTTGAAATATTGATGCCTAAAATCTGTATTTTTTATTTCAACCTTACATGTAATGGTGCATAATGTCATCATTTTTGCCCATCCGGTCCATTGTGCATATGTACATGGAGGTTCATATAGAGTGTGTGTGCATGGGAAAGGAGAGCTTGTGTATTCTACATGTGTTTGTACATCATGAAGGAATTTCCTGTGACCAATTTCTGTTCTAATAGATGATGACAGGCGTTTTATATGTCAGTGTCACCGCTGCCTCACAAAGACATGGACACAATTCAGTGTGAGGGAGTAGGTAGCACCTACTTATGCTCCACACTCCTTAAGCAATGTCACAGTCTCATTATCAGTTAATTGAAAGTTTCTCTATCCAGATTATCTTGCACTGTTTACATACCATTTGTTGATTTTCTTATGAAATTATAAATGCAGAGAGAGAAACATAAGCAACTGTGAAGGTGACAATGTGTTAGTGTATAGAGGATCCTCATACAGTTAGAGACACACATATCTCACGTGCTGGGCCCCTAACTTATACACAAGCCACTTGAAAGAGACTTCCCACTTTAGTGCCATGACAACCACATACACAGGTACTGTCAGTTGCAGGTAAAAGGATGAGGGATTGCAGGGACAGAATAGAGTGGTCAGATGTCTTTATCAGTGATTTGGGTTTTTCTCTCCTGATCACGTGTCTGAATCGCCTGCGTCTTTCATGGCACGTCACTAGGTATGTACGTTAAAAAACATATAACACACACAGGGAAAGATAGAAAGATAAAGAGCAGATACTGAAAGTCCAGAAAAGATTTTACATGAAAAATGAGTCAGACAGTCATCATGCAGAGCTTTTGATCTTCAGAGCACTGCCGTGAGGGAATGTCTCAGTCCCTGGCAGAGGTGTGTGCAGACTTCAATGGAGTACCGCAGGGTGTACAACCAAACAGTGAAGGCGGTCAGATCACCAAACAGCAGGTGCCTCCAAAGGCCGTCTTGATGGACCGCAGGGGCTGCTACTCACCCACAGGAATACACACAACTACAGGGAGCAGCTGTGCCGGGTTTGAGTAGGTGTAAAATCCACATCAGGAGATTTCACACCAGGGTCTTAAGGATTCTGATTCCAGTAGGGGAGACAGGGTATGGTTGTAACATAGGGAGAGTTGTAACAACACCAATTCCACCAATTGGAGATAAGATAGGAGTCATAAGATCATTTCAGTATTTTCCTACTTCCTCTCCCGTCACACATGGTGGTTGTCAAGGCAGGAAACTGTTACAATCAGAACATATAGAGAAAAAATTATTTTGAGGTAAGAAAGTCCAAGTCCAAAGGTGACCAAGACTACATTTTGTTTAGTATTAGTACTATTGCAGATAAAATTGTTTGACTTATATTAGATTAAAATGTAGTTTCTTAGGCAATGTGATGTATTTTACCCCTGATAATTTCAAATCACTATGCTAATACAGCTAGTTAACCCTTGGCTTACAGGGGTGGGGTGGGTTGTAACACTTCTTTAATAAGTGTTACAACCATATTCTATACATATAACTAGGGACTTTCTTGATTTTGCCCTATACAGTCTCAAGGCCCACCAAGACTGCACTCCAGGGTTACCAGCTTACTAGCTCTGTGACCAGTACTCCTCATTCACAGGTAGTTCACATATCGGTATATATATCGGGACACAATTTTTCCCTACTCAGGCCCCATCCACACTACTCCGTTTTAGTTTACAAACGGAGAATTCACACAAATATGATCTCCATCTACACCAGCGTTTTAGCTGCGTTTTGGAGTTGATCTCCGTCTACATTAAAACGACTGAAAACGCACATCTAGTGCCCGTTCAGGTACACTGGGCATGCGTGTGCTGGTATAAACATGAAGCAGATGGAGTGTTCTATTGTTATAGAAAATTTGGCAAAAGAATAAAGAAATGCAGATGAAGAATAAGACCAGATTTCTTTTGAATGCACCAATAACGAGCTGGGACAGTTACTGAATGTAACACGGGAGTGTGGCGGTGGAAAAGTGACAGGGAGTCGTTGCAAAGTAAATAGCG
Organism: Lepomis gibbosus; assembly: GCA_029875015.1. Taxonomy (NCBI): domain Eukaryota; kingdom Metazoa; phylum Chordata; class Actinopteri; order Centrarchiformes; family Centrarchidae; genus Lepomis; species Lepomis gibbosus. The sequence goes on along the minus strand of JAPMOB010218985.1, from coordinate 7,903 downwards.
ACATGCGCAGTACAAGTGTAGGCAGTGTTATTTGCACGGTACATAATATTTTAATAAAATAAAATGCCAAAAACCCGGTCAGTAGCATCGTATTTCTGCTTTGCATGACTTATGAGACCCAACCAGAGAGCCAAATTTGAGTGTGAGAATTATCATTTCTAAAGTCCTCCGTTTTGGCCTGTCTTAACTAATACGCCCTCCGGAGTTTTGAAACGCAAAACGGGGTCAGCAGTATTTCTAAACTTCTCCGTTGTAGGTCTTTGTTTTGGCTGTTGTAGTCTGGATGGGAGGTGCAAATGTAGCAAAAGGTTTCCGTTTTATTTCAAAAATACAGTATTGTGGATGGGGCCTCAGTCTCCACCAGTGGAGAGGGCTGAAAAGAGTAGCAGCAGTGGCGGTGCACAAGAAAAAGTCCCGGGAAGCCAAAGAGTGAAATGCTGGTACTGAGTAACGGAGAGTATTGGCCCACTTCTAGCACCGACTATGACTCTGATGAAGAATACATACACTGAGCCAGATGTTTTTTTGTTAAATCCAAGGATGTAAAAAGATTTTCTTTAGTTAGATTGTAGTAGTGTTTATTAAGTATACTGTTAAGTAAGTTTGTCCTGGTAGACAAATCTACTTACACAGACACCTGTAGTATCCATTTTTGCTTCTTTAGTGTTATTGTTACAACCTGCCCTGGTAGTGGGTAGGTTGTTTTTGACGTCAACTCATGAGGTCTGCGATAGACGTGTAGAGGAATGAATTGGTGTTATTCGTAGAAAACAAATGTGGGTACTTTGTATTAAAGTTTGAGAACTCTAGCTAAAAAAATCAGCCAGTTATACTTGCTGAAGCAAAGAGTGTTGCAACCATACCCGGTCTCCCCTATCTTTAACCATAGTCATGATCATGAGATATGAACCACTGAATGTGGAATCCTTGTATATTATATGCTGTCAAATATTCAACGGGCTCATCTAAAGATACTGTTTGAAGTGGCTCTTCATCCCAGGGGAAGAGGGTTTTTAAAGTTCCTCCCTTTTTGCCTTCCTCTTGCACTTTCGGCTGCCATTTATTTTGTTCCTTCTATTCCCCGCTGCATTCTCTTTGCCTCCATGACTCCCCCTCCCCCCTTTCTGTGATCATTATACGGTAGAATTATATCTTTCTGCTTCTCTCCTCATCTCCAGCACTAAAGGCACATTAGTGAACTTGCTTTTCCTGCTCCTACCCATTCATAATTACTTGGCATCCCACAGGAGAACAAGATGCACACCGCTGATTAGCTCGTTGTTGTTACCACCTTTACTTATGCATAAAGGCCTCATCTGATTGAGCAGGCATTGGTTTAATAACAATTAAAAAACAACTTGCTTGGAATAATATTACAAAAGATCTCTTTATTTTGCCCTTCAGCAAGATGGGCTACTGTGCAGTAAATACTGTACCTATGATGGATAACTGAGCTCTGATTCACAGTAAGGGGTAGGGAGCTAAATACCCATGGTGCCTCTAAGCTCCCATTTACTATACTGTTGTGTAAAACGCCTAAGGGCACGTTAGCCCGATTGTGATGGGTATGAGCTCATCAGTCTTTGCTATGGTAATTATTAATTTGCTTGTATGGATCTCTTTCTGTAAAGCCACAATTCTGCTTAGCAGGTCTGGGGTGGATTCAGGGAAATGAAAGTCAGTGCTTTATCTTGTTAGATGTACAATATATCAATGCAGTTTCCCTCATGCTAACACCGTGGCTCTAATGATGGAAATGTTGCTGAAATATCTTCACTACTGGATGGATTGCAATGAATATGGTTCCCAGAACATGAATGTTATTCTTACTGACTTTTCTACTGATTTTCTAACTTTCCTCTAGTGCCACCATGACACTGACATTTTTGGTTTTGAGAAAAATGCCTCAACAACTATTGGATGTGACTTTGGTACATTCATGTCCCCCTCATAGTGCATGTGATCCCTTAACTTTTCATTAAGTGCAACTCTCAGGTCAGATTTTGAATTTGTCCAAAACTTTGGTTTATAACCAAATATCTGCAAGCCTGATCCCATTTCAATCAGCCTCAGCTGTCCTGTACTGTGTTTGTTGTGTGTTTGGTGTTAATTAGCAAATGTTAGCATGCCTAACACACTAAACTGTTTTAGTGAACTTGCTAAACATAATTATGTTAGCATACTGGTTTAGTTTATAGCATGCTGTACCTAAGTAGAGCCTCAGAGAGCCATGGCTGTTGACTCTAAGTCTTATTGAAAAATCCCTCAGAAGTATCTTCCCTTCATCTGGTCCTGTTCACTGAAGCAACCTTTTAAACCTCTGGTAAACCCACCCCTGGAAAGGGGGGGTGTCCTACATGCATTGACCAAGTCTGAGGGAAAGGTTAAGACAAAATGGCCCTGTCAGACCTTTCCTAATAAATTATACATTTTAGCAAGGTCGCCCTGCCTATCAGGTATTTAAATTCTCAATAAAACAAATAAAACAATGAATGCCTGGAACAGTTAATTAGCTCTACATCTGAATCTCCAGGCTTTCACAGGGCCTCAGAGAATAGGAAGACTAAATACAGAGGTCCCAGGGGAATGTTGCCTTAGTAGCAACCTTAGCATCAATTTACTCCATCTTAGAAAGTGGCAGTGGAAGTACACACTGTGTAGTGTTTTAGTGTATCAATTATGGATGAGATGAGAATAACAGTGTGCGTGTCAGTTTTTGTGTTTGCGATTGTGTGCATGTTTTTAATCCATAATGAATGATGTGGGACCATCAGTGTTTTTGTTGTTTGGCTGTCAGCAGGTGTTTTGTGTGTTTTGTGCTGCATGTGAATCATGTGATTAGCCTGGAGTTTCCATGATAATCGTCAGAAGACCCATTTTTCAATGAACAGCCTTAACTGTCCCTTAATAGAAGTATTGATTTTCTTTTCCCCTGCAGAAGATACACAGATCACACTGCCCTAGAGATTATGACTGCTGCTCATACACCAATAGCAAATTGTAGTGCCATTTTCAGCAATACAGGTGGTGCATTTGCTCTTCTTCTCCTTTTGTTACACACTTACATTCCCCTTTTACTTAAACCACATAGAGACAAACTGATGCACTACTCGAGATGGGAATGTTACAGTTGGTGTATTAACAAGATTTCTCGCTGTTCTTATTGACTCACAGTTAGTTATCACAGTGAGTCACACCACATAATGCAAAGGTGAATGCAACAAGCTGTGCACAGGCCTCAAAACACCAGTCACACTCTACAAGCTGTTAATTTTGCCTCCCTTATGTCTTCACCTCCAAGAACAGAACAACATATCTGTCCTGCTTATACACAGTAGATGCTGAGCATTGTGTGTTGGTAAATCAACATGTTTTTGTACACAAATAATATTCCCTACTGATTCTCACGTGTATGCTGATAGTGTGTACCAATCGTTAAATTTTTCTCTCTGTCCTTGTTACGATGTATTCAAGCTTACCACAGCGAAAGCAGGAGAAGACATGTCCTGTCCTTGCATTCTCCTCAGCGCTTCCTCTCATAACGGTAATAAATCAGAATCTATTTGCCTGAATGCTGCCCTGCTGCTCTGGATCGTTAAGTACTGTCTGCCCATGTGTGCCCTCTGGTGTCTGCATCCTCAGCGAGGACTTCAGATTTGTAAGTGTTGCTTACTTTTATGCAAAACAGATCTTTCCTCATAGGGTGTGCGCTTGAGAAAATGGGAGACAGAGAACAAAAATGAGGGAGAAAGTGGGACAGGAAGATGGTGCTCAAAGGGGGAGGATTCAGTGTTTTTGCATGCTGTGAAGTTGTGATGGAGCTCGCTGAGAATAACATCAGCAATATCAGTGTGTCTGCTATCAGTGCTAGCAGCATCAATAGACCTTTGAGTGTGGGTGCTCTTTCAGTCAAGATTGTTTTGTCAAGAGTCGACCAAAAGCTCTTGCAGAGAAACCTACATGCATCACAGAACCCAGAAAATGATTCAGTAACCCCAAAAGCAGACACCAAACTATGATTTTTCTTGCAGTAAATGCTGTTTTCCCTTTGTGTCACCATGATTTATGGAATGGGTGGCAGCATTTGTTCTTTGCTTCACTGGGTATGTGTGCATCAATATGAGTTTACGAATGGCATGAACTGGTGGAATACTGCAGTTTACGGTTTGGAAGTTTGTGTGTGTGTGTGTGTGTGTGTGTGTGTGAGGGTGGTGGTGGGGGGGATGAGTGAGCAAGTCCATCTGCATTGGATGAGTTATGAATGGTGAGAGGGGATTTGCTGAGGCTTTCAAAAAGTGCGTGGTTAACTTGCAGGAGGCCCTTTAAGCATTATTTATCTTCTGACACTTCTTCTCTCCCCCACACTCAAAAACACACACATATGTACACAGACCTAACTGAGCATTTAGAGTAAATATGTTGAGGGGCTCAGAGGTCAAAATCCCATGCCGACTCACCAAGACCCGGCTGTCTGTGGGACATTTAAGATACGTGTAAGAAATGAGACTACTCTGCACCTGCCAAACTCATACTCCAACAAAATAGGGGCCAGCATATCACATATCCGATCATGACCGCTGCTAATTGCTGTTAGCTGGTTGGCTGTCCAGCTAACATAGTGGCCCTATTAGCCTTCATGTGGGGACAGCAGAGGCCATTTGATGACCTCTTGAGGTACAAAGTGGAATTACAACACAGGACAGGCTGGGTTGTGCAGTTTAGCATGCTAACTTCAGTGGATAACACAATACATGAACGTTTTTGGCAAAACGTCAGAAAGGTTACTTCTTCACATTCTGTTGATAAAGTTAATTCTGAATTAATGTTTTAAACTAAAATTGTGGCTATATCTTAGACATTGTACCTTTAACCTTGTGTTTAGGGGTAAAACAAAGCGATTGGGAAGGCTGCTGGTAGTACTTTAGTACATCAAGGTTGCTGTGAGAAACTGTATCATGTTATATAACATGTTGTTTTGATAACCTCCAAATACTGCAAAATGCATATGGTTGAAAGAAAAACAGGACGATGCACTTAATCTATTTTATTGCATTAAACTGACAAGTGCCTTTTAATGGTCATGATGGTAACTATTTGATAGAACAAAAGAAAAAAGAAACAAACCATGGTCATATAAAAATACATCACTGAAAGTAAAGCATCACTGGCTGAACTGAAAACATCACCACAAACTATTTTACACCTAAATCTGGAGCCAGCACACAGCCAATACATGCAGCCCTCTAAACCCAGCTACAACACTGTCAGAACATCTGGAGGAATCTTGGGAAGAATCTATGGATGGTATTAATAGTATTACTACAAAAGACACCATTCAGAGCTGTACAGTCCCAATGATGGTGGCAGTGCTGTTACATTACACACCACGACCATGCCCTGCACTTCCTGGCTCAAGTCTAGAAAGGTGAAATGAATTTTGCATGAGTTAAGTTAATCTCGGATTATGTGATTTACATACTGAAGCAGAAGCAGCTATTCAGTGGTACCATTTACACAACTCTAGGAATGTTCAAGATTTATAAAAAGTAATCATTCAAACAACAAACTCATCTAGGTTTTTTCTGTATGAAAAACTGAAAGCAGCTCCCTATTAGCATTTACTGCCAAAGCAAATGCAAGTCAATAAGATATGCAGCCATTACTGTCAAATCACATAAAATCTTTCCAACAGCTCCATCATTTATTCCTGGTGATACAGGGGCCTGAAATGCACAGAATGACTTTCCTGCAGTTTTGATATATATACCTTTGACTTTGCACCAACAAGTCACATCAGCTAGCAACAGGAGGCGAAAGACTGTTTATAATGGAAAAAGAGAGGTAAGTTCAAACACTGAATACTGCAATTTAATGAGGCAACATTTCAACCACCAAGGTCTTTGTCAGGAAAATATGAGGAAAAATAGGCCATATATACAGAGAAAATGACAACTCCACCCTCAATGAGCACATCACAAAAAACTAAGGCTATTTACAAAATAATTGATCTCATGCACAATCACAGTATTGTAAATATTTCTATCATTGTACATTTGTCAAAAAATGTTTATTATACAGTATATACTGTATATATATATACCCTGCATAAACCTTTAGCCAGTTTTAGCATAGTTGCCATGTGACTTTATGTATATAGTGGATAATTTATTGGCTTATGGGAATTTTTATGTATCGTGTGTTCTTCTTGTAGGTGTTGTAGGTGGAGTTGTCATTTTCTGTTTTTCTCTCACATGGATGGTGTCTCATTAACTAAGCTGGAACTTGCAATATTCAGTGTGTGTCCGCTTCTCTTTTTTGCACATTATCCCAGTTCTCTCCTAAAGATTATTTATCCACATCAATATCACTTTTGTGGAAACACAGTTAATGAGTGGACAGGCAGGTAATCAATCTCTGAAGACACTGATCAGTTTAGTTGAAGCTGAATTTGCTGCACATGCATCACATTTCTAACTGACTAAAAGGCAACAGCCTTACTGCATCTGGAATAGTGTGGGCCACATCAAATGTACTGGAAAAACAGTGAAGGAAGTTGAAATCTCAGAACTCTGTGACCTGTGTCAGGATTAGCTTGGTACTTTTGGTTTTTGTTGACATAAGTCTGTTTAATGAAGTGCTGCATAAAAGCAAAGCATTAAAAAAGGCAAATCTGAGCAATTATATCAAACACAATCTCCACAACACCCATTCTTGATAGATTACTTCAGAGGGTCACGGGGCACCTGGAATTGGCAGTCAAATATTGTAAATGACAAGGGACTGGGCTTTGTGTTGACTCTTGGCTCAGGAAGTCAAGGGGTTTGGGCACTGCTTTGTCACAAAAACACAAAGCTCAAGGAGTTGAAAGTTTACAAAACATCAAAATTCCTCCTGCAATATTGTCATGCAATATACACGTTGACACGATTGAGACAACAATGTCAAGTTCTTCAAGAGTTTTCATGTCCAGTCTGGCAGTGGAAGGGTTAGGCCCAGGTCTGGTAGAGGATTTCACACCTCTCCTGGTTGTTGCATTCCAGGGAAGGTGACACAGATTTTCAACCCTTCTGCCTCGCATCATAGGAGCTGAAGAGGACGCCTTCAGCTAGAATCCATGATTAAGAAGACGTTTTAACAGTTCAGCTTCAGCTGTCTTTGATCAAACATCCTACCTAGGTGTTACATCACATTTCACTAAATAAACGCGACTCAAGCAAAAAGCATTAAGTGAATCCATTTTTGTGACCGGTCTGTTCAACTATTGTACATGTAAAGCCACAGTAATTTTCATTATAGATATAGATATACAGTGTTTTGACACTGACCAAACTTGACAATCTGGTATGAAATGCTACAGACTGCAATGCGCAGGACAAATCTAGCATTTCTACATCTACCACATTGCCAACACACAGGCTATTGACATAATCTGCTTGGTGCAGTTGCCTGGCAACACAAACAGAACAGTTCTTAAAGAATTCCAAAGGAAAAAAAGAAAATCTTACAAAGCTATGCAAAGTAGTATAAAACAATAAATAGAAAATCTTTAAAATAACGCAAAAGTCAAAAATTTGCTCCCTTCGATCAATTTGTTTTCTTATGTGCAGATAACATGTTTAGAGTGTTTTACTACACACCCCAGTGTTGCTCTTAACAAATCAAAAGTCTTTTTCAGACTAATACGCATCTTTTGAGTTTCTGATATCTTTTAAAGACAGGAGTTAGTGTTCATACTGGGCAACTTAAAGAAATGTGCAAGAATTTAATTTCAGTCAATAACCCCCTGCTGTGTAATTTAAGCAGGACAATTCAACTGATTTAGTGTAAAAATATTGGCCTTTTGCCCACAAAGCCCATAAACCCACAGCAGGAGGTAAGCAGACATATTTACAATCTGCCTCTA
>JAPMOB010218983.1:0-32747 GCA_029875015.1 Lepomis gibbosus | reverse complement strand
GGCCCAGTCAAAGTCCAAGACGACAGCCCTCAGAGTCCTGGCCCAGTCAAAGTCCAAGACGACAGCCCTCAGAGTCCTGGTCCAATCAGATTCCAGGAAGACAACCCACAGAGCCCTGATCCAGTGGTCTCTAATGGGGGGGCTGGAGATACTGCTTCTCCTAAGCATGGCGAGAAGGTAATAGCTGTTCCTCATCGGAGCAACTTTGCAGCCGGAATTGTTCCATTTGAAGATACACCAGAATTTACAGAAGTTGCTGAAGCCACAGGGACATACCTTAGGATCAGAGACTTGCTTAAAAGTTCCCCTCGAAACTTGGCAAAGAAAAAATAAATTTGTACTATCTTCATTTGGAGCACAAGGATGCATAGATATTTTTTAAGCAAAAACATATATTTTCATTTTCATGACCATCCTATGAAGCATGTTTTTTAGCTGTTTATTATTTTGTACCAAGGTGAATGTCTGTGTTGTAAATACAGTGGATCTGTAAACTTACAGTGAGGGAGGGGCATTAAGGGATGCTGCAACAGTTTGTAGGTTTTGACCAATTAGTCAGTTTTTTTTGTAGTGTTTATTTTATTGTAAAATTTGTAAAATGGTAATTTCTTGACCTGTATTCATTTTTAATAGCATGGTGTTTTCATGGCTTTTTTATTTTTGTCCCACTTAAATTGCTTTAAAAATCAGTAAGTAAACATGCTTGTATTTGCTTCACTGTGTTGTTTTGTCTAGCAGCCAAGGCTAGATGTGGGTTTAATTTTATTTTGCTACATGTTTACAGCAGAGATGGCCAAATATGTGAGCTACCAGTATACAGTTGATTGTAAGTTAACTTTAATGAAGCTTAGTGAACACATTGACCTTCTGTTACTGTAACCTGCTCATTTTGATGCACACTGCAAATGAAATTGTATAGAATTGAAACTCTGCACTACAACAATTTTCATTTTCATTCAGATGACATTAGAAAGCCTGGTCTTCAGTATTTCTTTATTATACTATTCATCAAATAGATTCATATTACAGCAGAAATAAAGTCCATTCACCCCTTCAAGTGATCTCCTAGCGAAAAGAATCATAAAATGATCAAATATATATTTAACACAATTTTAAAGAAGCAATATAGTTGCTAGCTACACACCTCAGTCAGTCATGGTTAGGCTTTAATAAAATGGTTGCCTGGTGGGTTTCCTTTTGGCAGAAAATAAGGTAAACATACTATTTTATACATTAAGTAGGACATTTTAATATTATTTAGCATGAACATTTGTATTTCTAATAATCTTACAGAAGTAACATAATATTTGGATCAAAAACATTGCATGCCATTTTAAAGTTGAAAGAATTTCCCAATATATTTAATACTATATCAATTGTTTTTCTTATGACTATCCATATTCCAAATTATTAGTACATAAAGTACAGGTGCATCTCAAAGATTAGAATATCATGAAAAAGTTTTTTTTTAAACTTTCATATATTCTTGTTTAATTACACAGTGAAATAATTTAATGCTTTTTTGTTTCAATCTTAATGTAAAATGAAATATCTAGTATCTCAAAATATTAGAATAAATAATTTATGGAAAAGGAAATCACCATCTCCATAAAGCTTGTCAACAGGTAGAAACATGAAGTGATCTAAAATCTCCTATTATACCGGAGCTGACTGGACTGGAGAAAACACAGTGGACCAACACCAGTAGATGACATGCCACCCCAAATCATCACTGACTGGAAACTTCACACTGAACTTAAAGCAGCTTGGATTCTGTGCCTCTACTCCTCCTCCAGAGTCTTGGACCTTGATTTGTGTGTGCATGGTGTCTCTTGATGCACTGGCTTCAGCCTCAGTCCACTCCTTGTGAACCCCCCACCAATTCTTAAATCGGCTTTGCTTGACAATCCTCTCAAGGCTGTGGTCAACCCTGTTTCCTGTGCAACTTTTCCTACCACACTTTACCTTCCAATCAACTTCCCATGAATATGCTATGATCCAGCACTCCGTGAATAGAGTCATCTGTCAAGTCAGAAGTCTTCTCCATGATTGCAGTTGTGTGTGCTGAACCAGACAGCGATTAAAGGCTCTTCTCAGGTCAACATTTCTGTATTCTACATTCTTAATTCTAATATTTTGAGATGCTGTTTTTTATTTCCATGAGATGTAAGCCGTAATTATCAATATTAAACAAACAACGATTGAAATATTTCACTTTATGTGAAGTGATTCTAGAATATATGAAAGTTTAACTTTTTCAATTAAATTACGGAATAACAGTACAGCCTTATTTAGCTTTATGTGGCTCCTTTTGATTTCGTAATTGTAGCAGTAAAGTTTGTTTTGTCTGTAAATTGTTTTGCAGTGAGTAGTGAGGCAGCGTCTCATCTTACTGAACATATCATCTTTGGTCAGCACCTACCGTTGACGTTCCTCTCGGCCGTTGGACAGACAGCGCTCGCGCACGCTGGGCTGTGCCTACCAGTGTGTGATCCGAGTAGCAGTAGTCGTCGTGGTTCACCACTCGCTAGCTGTGTAATTTTTCTTTCCTCAGAAGACGTAGGCTGTACAGAAACATATCAGGTCAGTATTAGCTCGCCAGCGCTCGAGGTCTTGTATTTCCGTAAACTTGCTTTTCCTTTTTGCTGCTAATAAACCAGGAAACTTAACGCGTGATGAAAGTTGTTCAGGTTGGTGTTAGACGTTACACTTGAGGTGTTAGTTTAGCTAGCTAACGTTAGCTAACCAGCCCTTCTCTTGGTCCAGACCGCCGGTTCGCCGTATTGCTCGGGCCTCACTGCTAACGTTACTAACAAATATTCATGTCTAGTCTTGTGGTGATAACCGACGGGGATTCATTTAAACCAGGGAGCCACGATACAGTCAACGGACTGCTTATTACAGCAACATTATATGGCAAACTATCTTTGCAGGTGATCTAACGTTAATCTGTAACAATGTGTTATGCTGACTGTCAACTTGTAGCAGCAGTGTGCCCTACTGGAGCTTCGGTGACATTGCGGAGACTTTTGGACTTCTGGAATTTGCTTCAGCCGCTAAGTTGTGCTTATTCAAATGTTTGAACATGTGGATGTACTTTATCGGCTTTACTAATCATAAAGGGATACATAGAATTAGCTAGAGCTAGTATGGTAAGTTAGCCTGCATGTACTCTTTTACAAGCGTCTCTCTCACCAGATGTGCCACCTCATCGACAGCTCTCATTCTTAGTCCGTTAGCTAATAGACGTGACCATTCCGCATATTCTCTACCATTACTCATTAATAATATCAGTTTTTAATTCTCTACTACTATTTATGATGACACTTCTGTCAATACTGTACATATCTACACATATATTAAGATCTTAGATTTGGATTTTTAGGTTTGTATTTTGCTATATTTTCTACTTATTTTCTATTAATATTTCTATTCCTTAATATCTTGATAGGCAAAGTGAGAAACTGTTAAAAAGACTTTCCCCTCAGGGATGAGTAAAGTATTTCTGATTCTGACATCAGTGAAGCAGCTGTGCAATATTGGTGTCTTTAGTCAATCTTGCGGTTTAAAGGTGTGACTTAGGCATTTATGATGAAGCCTTTCTGTTTCAGACAAAAGGCAGTTTAACTTGTTTGGACTGACTGACATGACTAAAGTTTTGATGGTTTGCAGTCTTAGGATTTTGCCAAGGCAATACCTCTTGAAACATCTATTTCTGCTAGTCTTTGAACTTCTCAATAAGAATTTAAGCTCAAGATGTGTGAGAGAATGACTTACATATTTGAGGTCAGCTAAATATTTATCTGTTTTCATACATTTTCATATTTGTTGATTTCATCGCTCTGGAATGGAAATGATTATATATGATTTACACCAACTGTGTAATACTAACAACCTCGTTTCTCTAGTTGACAAGGCTCTTTTACTGGAAAGCCTGGATTTTACATTGGGACCACAGTGTAAACATTGACTACCCTACCATACAGTATATTTTATTATTTCAGGTTTCGGTTATGTCTGGGCACAATTGTAAGTGCCAGAATCTGTGTAGGACAGGGCAGTGCTGATATATACTGGCTGGAAGGCAGATTTAATGTCTGCCTGTAGACAAATGAGTGTTGTTAACTTGAAAACAGGTGAATCACAGACACAGAGGAAGCAGGGTCCTTATGATTCTTATTCTGTGCTTATGTCCTTTTGAGCACTTTTCTATATTACATCTTCCTATGTCAGGGCTAGCGAGAGGCTACATAATCATCCCAGCAGATGTTTCCTCAGAAAGGAAGAACCAGAGCTCGCTTTGGCTTTGTGATGACAAAAATAAGAGTGTAGGAGTGTGGGTGGCTTAAGTGAATACACACTACTGTTTTGTTTGTTTTTTGTGTGTAAAGTAGTGGTGAGTTTAATGCATCAGGCTTATGAATCTCATAACAATGTCCTGCTTGCTTCCTGTGTGAAGCAGAAATTGAGAGGGATACCTCAGGCTCCTGAGGCATTGGTCTGTAGACCAATCACTCACTGCTGGACTTAGCTGAAAAACATTCCAAGGAAACCTGTTTTGAATTTGGTTCAGTATTCTTGGTGGCTAATATAGCCTACTGGAAAACAAATGTGTAATGAAAACCCACTTGCTTTTGTAACCAGTGACACCCTCAGTTAATAAATACTTGGTGAGGCAGAAGTGGATGGAAAGTTTCAACTGTTATTAGAAAACATGTAAGCTGATTCAGCTAACGTCTGAGACTGTGTCATAAGTGGGTTTGCACTCCTGTAGTCAGCATAATTTGTTCAATTAAAGCATGTAGTTCGTAAGTACTGTACCCTGGACAGTCAGCAAGTTAACTATGTAGCAGTGTTATGAAGATATTCCATCTGCAGATTTATTTAGTTTTACTCTGTTTGCATGCTTTTGATTCATTGCATCCATTGCTTGGACAGACACTGAGTATGCAAATGTATGTCATTACCAACACAGAAGCTGATTATGTCTATGCTGTCATTTTGAGAAGTAAGAGTAGATCAGTTCTGTTTTACAGGCTGCCTTCTCCCTTCTTCTCTTTGGTTATTTAGATCAGAAAAATATAAAACCAGACTAAATTGGATTTGGGTGTAGCCTAGTACTGAATAAGTTCAATCCATTTAAGAATTTTACTTTTTATTAAATCCGTATATTAATTCCCTTTAAACTTTTGCGAAACATTGGTATTTGGCTTTCTTCCTAGCTACAGATTAGAGTGAGAGTCAGTGGCAAAAGATTAACGTTACTGCAGTGGGAAATTCTCCAGACTAAGTGGATAATTTTCAGCTGACTGCTTTGGCTCACCAATCAGCACTGAAACATCCCCTGTTAATGCTCACAAGACAGTTGTAGTAAAGCCTTGTGGTGACATCACAATACATTTGATTTTTAGAAATGCTTATATTCCACAAGTTCATGCATCAGTCAGACTAGACATTGATAAAACTGTTGTTTTTTGGTCACAACTAGGATGTTTTAGTGACTTTGATTTCCCCCAAGCTTCCTTCAGCCATTGAGATGCTTTCTTCCTCTGGCGTCTTGACTTGAGGGCACTAATCAGTATCATTCAAAGGCACAGTGGGAGAAAACTGGAACACTGCATTTGTACTAGGTCGCTGCCTTCTGATGGCCACCCTTTATTCTCTGCTGAGAAATATCTAGGAGGTTGTGTGGCAGAGTGTCTTCTTTGTTTTGCTGTTGTTTTGCTGAACCTCCATTCTGTAGCTCTTAGGCCCTTTCAGGAATGAAAGTTATATTTATATGACACTGTGTGAAGTCAAGCATCTTGGCTTATTAAAGTGACTCAAAACAGCTTGACTTTATAGGAGAAATGAGATGGCACTGAGTTAGTTGATTTGATATTTTATAGATTTCTTTCTCTGTAAAAGAAGTTAAAAGGATTTTGCGGTCTAGCAGGCTACTGCTATTAAAAATCCCATGGTTGTTTCCAAGTTAGGAAAAATGCCTTTTTACATTGTGCAACATGGAACTCCTTACAAAATATTATCCAGTTAGGGGTGCTTGTATCGCTTAGGGAGTTCAAGTCCCTGGTTGCAGATGTCCTTAAGGAGGAGTGTAGATGTTTCCCATAGGCTGGATTCTTTAAGTGTATATAGGTGTCTTGGAGGATATTTTTAAATGTATTGTACTGTCATATGTGTGTCAGTGAAGCTTTTAAATGTGGTTTTGTTGCCTTTCTTGGCCATGTCTTCCTTGAAAAAGAGAATATAACTCAATGGGCCTGGTTCAGCATTCAAAGTATTTTTGATTAGTTGATCGAAATTAATTGACAACTAGTTAGATAATCAATTAATTGTTTCAGTCATTTTTTAAGCAAATTCATCTCATTCATCTCCTTAAATGTAAGTTGTTGCTGCTATTCTTTGTCGTTTATGATAATGTAAATGAAGAGTCTTTGAGTTTTCGACTGTTGGTTGGACAAAAGAAGCAATTTAAAGATGAAACTTTTGGCTCTAGACAAGTGGGATGAGCATTTTTCACAATTTCTTGACATTTTATAGACTAAATGATGAATTGAATAATCCTGAAAACAGTTGTCAGATTAGTGAATGAAAATAATTTAGTTGCAGTCCTACTTTGCCCTGGGATCCTGCAAGCATTTGCAATCAATGATTGTACTAATAACAGCAAATAATAACACTATTTTATTTTATCCAAGCCTGTACTTAGATGTTCTGTGGTAAAGGTCATGAGGAACAACAGCACTGCTTTGATGGAATGGTATGCCATGTGTGTCACAGAAAATGATTCAGTTACAACATTTATAGTCACTCACACTTGTTAGTCCAAAAAAGTGATAAAGCAAGTACAGAATTTGCAAAAATGCTATGCTCTAAATCTATCCAGCAGATGAACAGCACAAGAATCTGACAACAAAATCATATCAGATTATGTTGGTGTGGTGCTCTCTACTGAAGTAGGTGGGGATGCTACATACATAACATTGTACAGTAGATTGGCCTGAGAATTAAAGCTTGTCGGTATTTTACCAGTAGTTTTGTTTTTGGTTCTTGGTCACAATCCCACACTAAGTCATATTGTCAAACTGCTTACAACAGGGGAACCGTGTTTAAATAGTACATTCAGCCAATCGGTCTCTGTGGTGAAGTAATCTGATAAACAGGATAATCTGCTGCTGTGGTGGTCTTGTTTCTACAGTAATCCTGTTTTAAAAAAGCTGCCAACCGGACTTCCCCCGATATGCCAGAATGATAGATTGAGTGAGAGACTGTGATTTTGATACTGTGTGTATCTTGGTCAAGGTCACAGATGATGAGATATTCAGGACTTCATGATGACTGCAATGTGGACTGCATGTCAGCAGGCCTTTGACAGGGTATTTTTAGGTCTAACTGTGACGCGGTGTGTGCTGAGGAGCTTGTTGTCACAACAGAAACAAAATGCCTCCATTAACAGAGCACCAAAACAAAGTCAATGAGCATGACTTAAAGGCACCTTTGTACTTGCAATGTATTAAGTTATTGGTGTTAGTACCACTCACAGTAGTATCAGAGGCAGGAAAAGTCAGTGGATAGTAGTTTTACTTTAAATATTAACTTATAATTGGAATAATTACATTCCTTGTTACTTAACCAACCCTGGTACTTTTGGGTGTTTAGTAAAATATAATTGAGTAAACCTAAATGAAATAATGTTTCGTTTTTCCTTTCTCTCTCTATCCCAACAGGGTCATTTCTGTGAGCAGCAGTTTTTCTCCCTCCTCCCTTTTCCTGGTTTTTCTTTTTGTTTAATTGATTTTGGGGCGGAGAGAACAACTTCGCCATCTCAGAGCTGCAGCCAGTTGTTTTGATGGTCTGGGATCAGTCTGTACCCACTGACGGACACAAGCCTTGTGGGTCTGACAGATCACAGGAGAAAACATGAGCACAGCCAAGCCCAGTGGGATCAAAGTGCCCAGCAAGATAGCTAAGCCATCTAGCACAGCAGCCCCCAAGACCAACCCCAGCACAGGTAAGAATCGTCCCATTTTGCAGCTTCTTAAACTTGTGACATGTTCAATGTGAACATTTTGCGGTGTTATGTTGACTCTTGAATATTCGTTAGCCAGGGGTCATTTGGTTGATACTTGTGGTGCTGTTTTGAATTTCAGTTTTGAGTTCTGCTAGCTAATCCTCCTCAAAGAATGCTAGGGAAACTCTTTGAAACGTAATTATTTGTATTAGCTTAGGTTCGCAGTAGGGGCTCACAGTCTCATAGGTAAGGCAAGTGGCTATTTTGTGCAGTGCATTGGGAATGACATTAAAGCTGCAGTAGGGAATTCTTTTAAGAATAACTTTTTCTTATATTTGCTAAAACTGTCACTATATCGTGACAGAAGTACATGAGACAGATAATCTGGTATAAAAATCAGGTTCCTTCTGCTGCTGCTAATGACATTTGCAAGATTTACAAGAATCCACTGCTCCCAGGTCTAAATCAGTCAGAGCCAGGAGGAGTCTCTAACAGAGAATCAATCACTGCTCATGCACATGCTATGCAGCCACCCTCCTCGCTCATGCTCTTATTCAGTCAAGCTCAATAGGCGCTTTAGAAGTTTTGCAAACACAATGGCTGAGAAACAACCACTAGTATTGACAGAACTGCTCGTCTCTCCTTTGCCAACAAGAGCTTATAGTACAAAGCGTGTACTACTCTCCGAATATAGTGACAGTTTTAGCAAATATGAAAAAAGGCCATTTTAAAAGAATTCCCTACTGCAGCTTTAATGGGATCTAGGCTTCATATCTTTTAAACTATTATCTTACCAAAACCGATGGTTTGTATGAGAATAGTGTTAAAGCCTTCTTTTCAAACTTTTAGCCTACATTTCTCTTGCGACATCAATATTATTGCCATTGTTGAATTTAGTTTGAAGACCCTGACAATAGACAAGTGTACAAATATTGGTTTGGACTACCTTTTTAAGCTAGTAAGTGGAAAAAATTAAACAGTGGCACCTGCATAGTATAATCTTATCTTTCAGACAATCAATCACTCAATGGATTTTAAAAAACCTGTATTCTCTTTCTCCTTATTTTTCAGCGGGAGCTAAAGTTGCTGCGGCCAACAAATCAGCTGCAAATGCCAGTGAAGGAGATGCCGAGAGTGCTGGGGAGACCTTCCAGATTGGGGAGCGAGTATGGGTGAATGGGAATAAGCCAGGCTACATACAGTTTTTGGGAGAGGCACAGTTTGCCCCAGGACAGTGGGCAGGGATTGTTCTAGATGAGCCAATTGGGAAGAATGACGGGTCAGTGGCAGGGGTGCGCTACTTCCAGTGTGAAGCCCTGCGAGGAATATTTACCCGCCCATCCAAGTTGTCTCGTACAGAAGGGGAGGCTAATGGAACCCAGACGGCACCGCCCTCTCGTGCTGCATCGCCTACTCCTTCAGTCGGTAGCGTAGCCTCGCATACACCTGCCACAAAATCAACATTACCCTCAACTACCACGGCAGCCAAGAAGGCCTCCTCCACTACGCCAGCTACGCCAGCTACACCAGCTACACCAGCTACACCATCTTCTAACCTTGCACGCACAAACAGTGAATCAGTCTCCAACCTCTCAGACACTGGGTCAGTCAAGAAGGGCGAGAGGGAACTGAAGATGGGTGACCGTGTATTGGTAAAGTTTGTTACATTATTTAAAACAACTTTTTTTCTGACTGACTGACTGACTGACTTTTTTCTGCCCAGCATATTTCAGCAAAGTGACTGTTACTAACACTGTTGAGTGCACTACCATCTGTGTGCTGTCCTGTTATACTTTGTATCTTAACAACAAGCACCTTCCTTCCTCAGCCTGCTGCATGCTTCTTGCAGCGGGCTCCACAAACATGTGCTCACACTCGCAAACCTCCTCAGCCAGGAGGGTTTTTATAGCACATTATGTGAAAAATTGTTTCATTATTAGGATCCCCATTAGCACCAGCATAAGTGCTGGCTATTCTTACTGAAGTCCATTCAATTGTATGCTCATAATATAACATTGTTTGTTAAATAAACCAAACTGCAGCAGCTTATAAGACCTTCTCTCACGCAAGCATCTCAAAATAAAGAAGTGCTTCAGGTTAGGCTACTGGACAGAGCTTTTCTTTACAACTGAAATCGAACTGAAAAAAGAATTGCAGTATAACACGACTCAGTGTTTCTCACAACTGTGGTAGGGACATGGGGGGGTATATTTGTATATTTTATTTGAAACCATACATCACCCTATTTTTAGCAGGTTAATTCTTATTTTGCCATTTTAATTCTACCTTATTTTAGTGTTTACTCACAAACTACTTTAATCTGCTCACCTTGCTTTTCCCACTTTTTATAAAGGCCCCCCAAAAAACACAACTCACATTTGGGATTTTTTCATCCACAATTCCGTTTTCACAGCAGCAGGTGAGCCATGTGTTGGAGGCTTCTTGTTTATGATGTTGCTTATTGAAACAATCAAAACCACTGTGGTAGTGAATGACATCAGCACTAACAGGTACATTGTTGCTTTACTTGGTCTGTGCTTGTAAAATATTCCCCATGTCCGCCTCTTCCATTGTAATACAAGATGATGTCTCTCTAAGTTTCTCTGCAAAGTGCTAAAATGGGTCAAAGATAGCATAGTGAGGTGACAGTTAATATACCTGAGCGGTCCGTCTGTGTGGGAAACAAAACTTATTTTAGCCATACAGGTATTACAGATTGTGAGCATTGTGTCTTCTTCACTCACGGTGAAGAACTTCCACACTAACGACATGTTTTAGCATGACTTTGACAGTAATCTGTGTCTGTGCCATTATGTGCATGATTTGAAACATTGTGATGTGTGACACTGATTCTGGTCACCAGCTGATCGATCGGTGCATCTGTAGAAAAAAACTATTGAATTTCCAATGTGGGTAGTCTGCTGTCATTCTGTTTTAAGCCTGTACATATTTGTTTCTGTTGCTTTGATGGAATTATCTCACTCAGGGTTTAATACCAGGCAAAGCTGATTACTCTTTAGGCTCTCTTATCTGTTGAGGAGATTAATTGTTGGCTAATGTTTAGTGTTTCCTTCTCAGGTTGGTGGTACAAAGGCAGGAGTGGTACGTTTCCTTGGAGAAACAGATTTTGCCAAAGGCGAGTGGTGTGGTGTGGAATTGGATGAGCCCTTGGGGAAGAATGACGGAGCAGTGGCAGGCACAAGGTTCAAAAGCCATTGGATATGTACAATACTTAATGAAAACGTGTTGTGCTTAACTACATGCATACTATGACTTCCATTATCTGTCCCCAGATATTTTCAGTGCCAACCCAAGTATGGCTTATTTGCTCCAGTGCACAAAGTCACACGCATTGGCTTCCCTTCTACCACGCCAGCCAAAGCAAAAACAACAGTTCGGAAAGTAGTGGCCACACCATCAGGGCTAAAGCGAAGTCCTAGTGCCTCCTCCATCAGTACCATGAGCTCTGTGGCATCCTCAGTCAGCGCCAAGCCCAGCCGCACAGGCCTGGTGAGACATGGATACACAGTGTCAACAGTGTTAGAAATTTGTACTCACGCTGTGCTTACTTATTAGTCTGACCTTGCTTGTGTTTTGCCTCTCCATAGCTAACAGAGACATCGTCGCGGTATAATCGTAAGATTTCAGGCACCACGGCTTTGCAGGAGGCGCTGAAGGAGAAGCAGCAGCATATTGAGCAGCTGATGGCAGAGAGGGACATGGAGAGAGCTGAGGTTGCCAAGGCCACTGGCCATGTTGGAGAGATGGAGCAAGAAATGAGCCTGCTCAGGGATGATCAGGAGCAGGTCAGGTCACCCAGTAGTTTAATAATGACAGTCTGCAACGTCTTGTTGATCCTAAATTACAATAAGTCTGTCTTATTTGCCTTTCCACCTATATTGATTTTTCTTGTCTAATGTCTGTTGAAGATGGAGGCTAAGATGGACCAGTTACGTGCCTTGGTAGAAGCTGCAGACAAAGACAAAGTCGAGCTGCTGAATCAGCTGGAGGAGGAGCGTAGGTAAGAATTCACAGATGTTTGACACACTGTCACCCATGACAGTATGTGGGTGTCTATGCTTTTAGTTTTATGGAGTCAGATTATTGAGACAGAATTGCGGCTAAGATCACAATGCACTTATACTATTAAAGTCTTATAAAGTCGTAAGGAGTTGGATTAACATTGCTCTTGATCATTATAGTGGAAAACTCTAAGCTCCCCAGTTATGTTGAAACAACCAAAACGCAATCAAGGTTATTTTTTCCCGTTGAATAGGAAGGTGGAGGACCTTCAGTTCCGCGTAGAGGAAGCTTGCATTACCAAAGGAGACCTGGAGGTAAATGCATAACACAGATCCATGCTATTGTACCTAACACATTTTATTGAATTTGTGTTTGAAATACAAAACATTAATCAGTAAAATGATATTAAATGGGACTGCAAATCTGACATTTTTATTTTTATTAAATAAAAAAATGACAGGGATGTTTAATTCGACATTTGTCCCTCTCATTTAACATTTTAGCATTAACACAGCAGCAGCAGGTGCTCCATGACAATAAGAGATGTTTTTTGTTTGCATCAGCGTGTCTTCTTGGGTGCAGAAATCATGCACTCTGCAGTCTCAGTTTTCCTTCATATAACATTAACATGACAAGCAATTTATTACAGTAGGGTCTGATTACCCGTTGTTTTTTTTCTGATATGAGTCCTGTTCTAATCCCAAGTTATGATATGCAGAGTATTGGGGCCCAGTTGTGTTTGTTTTTATATCTGATCAAAGGATTTGTTATTTATTCCACAGTGCTACACAGGGGACCATGTCAGTTACCCTGATGGCATCCGAGCTCAAAATACATGTTTTAAAATGAGGGCTACAGGGTTAGAATACCCGTTTATCTTCTTTTTAACATGTATACTAACATTTTATTACTTACTCACAGCTGTGGATATATTAAAGTAAAACTTGCATGCAGCTTGAAATACACCAACAAAAAACTCTCAGAATAGGCCAAACTAAAGTAATGCTGTGTTGACTTCAAGCTGTTGAAGGTATACTAATGTTGTGCAATGTGCTATAACCCTCAGTACCTCCCTGTTCAGTGATGTGATGTTACTGCTTCTTCTCCCTTCCTGCCCTCGTCTTTCATGTTGGTCCAGTGCTCAGCATGGAACCACTGGAGATGCTCCCTTGTCATTCCACTGCCCAGTCACAGACCTGAATTTAGTTTGCCCACCACAACTAAAGGGGAATAACAATCACCATAAGAATTCAATTGTAAATTTTATACAAATATATTTTTGCCAGACAACATTTATAGTTTATAGCTACTTCACTCACAATGAACAGTGTCTTAGTATACTTTTACAGTGAGCTGTAAAAGTTTCATTATCACACTCTTCTTTCCTCATTCATTACCTCTGAATGTGGTATATCTGTTAGTTATGACAGTTTATTGTGTTAGATTGCATCCATTGAAGACCTAATGTTGTGTGACCTGGGATAGGCCGCTGACATAACTTTTAAAAATGAACCTATAATTTAATTAACATTAATTGGCTAACATGTAAGAATAGAAGCACAAAATTGTGCCACTAAATACTTCAGTAAGTTGCCTTAAAACCGTATTCCATAGCACAAAATGTCAAAAAATCAAATGAGAATCCTTTTTGTTTCTTCAGCCCAATATGCTTCTCTATTACTGATTGATTTCTGTTAAGTTGGTCACAAATCCTGCACATGGTGGTCTGATAACTTGTGGTTTCTTATAAATACTTAATATAAACAGTGTGGACAATGGCCTTATAACCAATGAGAGAAAGCAGTGTGGGTATTGATAATGCTACAAGCTTTATGAGTTATGAAAAAACCCTTAAACCATTATAAAATCAAGATGTAATGTGGATGTAGCTCAGGGGTCGGCAAATAAGTCTGGCACCGGGCCAAATTTTTTTCAAGCTGACCAGAACAAAGTCAATTTATTTCAAACTATATACATGTTTAGCTCAGTCGGTACTGCGCGCGACTCCCAGTAGGTAGGTTGTGAGATCAATACCAACTTACTGCGGATATTTTTTTCTCCCTTGTTAAAGAAATTGAATAAGAACTCTTAAAAGCAAAAGCTCTTAATAAACTCGACATGAAGCATTGCTGCAAAGACGTTCTCATGCTTTTATTTTAGAGGCTCAAACACGTAAGAGGAAGTAAATGTGTGAGTAACTGTAGCTGTCATGACTGAGATGTATTTCAGCACCAGCCGTTATCAATTAATTATTTTCTTATTTTCCTGCTATCAAAGCAATCTGGCCCGCGGCCAGATATTATTGCTGGCAGGCCGGTTCTGGCCCACGGGCTGCCTTTTGCCGACCACTGGTTTAGCTAAAGTACAATACATTAAAATCATCTGGCACGACATTAGATATCTTCAGTATGATATAATGCATTGATCTCATGTTACATAATGAAGTACAGGTGTCAAGAAACGACCATCTCTGCTTTCTCTCCATGATGTGGTGAAGTCATGTTTACTTAAATTTACTTGCTGGCTTGACACACATTATCAAATTTTCTATGTATCATAACAATCAGTGTGCTTTGTTCACCAGGTGTCAATTTTGCATGGATACTTCTAAACTGCCTCCATCAAAGTACTCATCCTGCACATCCATAACACATGGGCCCCGTCTTTTGCTGCTTGTCTTGTGTTTCCCACCAATCTTTCACGAAAATCCCTGTGTGCAGCTGTTGATGGCACAGCTGGAAAGTTCTGCATGGGGTATCCTCCCATTTCCACTCATCCACCATTCCCCACCCATCACCCAATCTCCTTTCCCCCAGTCCCCCAAATACTCATCACAAAGACATACACACAGCATCACCATTATCGTTGTCCAAATCCCTCCATCCTCTCTCCTGTCTCCCTCCCACTCTGTCTGTGTTGGGCTGGCATGTGATGGTGGCACTGGTGTGTTCTCTTCCTCTCCCCCTTGTTTACTAACAGACGCAGACCAGACTGGAGCATGCCCACATTAAGGAGCTTGAACAGAGCCTGCTATTTGAAAAGACCAAAGCTGAGAAACTCCAAAGAGAGTTAGAAGACACTAGGGTAATGAATTCTGCTCAGCAGTGTGCTTCGTTGGAAAAGAGGGCCTGGGCCGGGGAAAGTGGCCAAAATTTGCAAGGTTTACAAAGAGCTGCAACTGGAGCTTTGCTTTGTATGGGCTTGTGGTGAATGAACCCACCAAATGCATTTTTTGGTGCTTCACATGAGAAAAATAGTACTCACGTCTTTACAACAAACCAACTAAATCAAATAATACACTAATACATATATTAGGTTTATTTAAATGCTCAAATCAGTCGATTTCAACGTAAAGTTAGATTTGCAAATTCAGCATCCTAATTTGTGCCATTAGCTACAGATTTTAAAAATATTAACTTTCCTAACATTTTTAAATTGATCCACTCAAATTTACTTTAGGTTGAAAATTATAACTTTCTGGTATAGCTCTCAAAACATAATCACATGCATCTTTCAGCTTGTCGTGAGTGACAGCTCTTGTACTATTTTCCAATAAGTTTACCCAACCTGAACTCACTCTTGCTTTACTAGTATCACTGCTTAACCAGACAGACAAACTTTTCCCTTTCCCAGCTAATCATTTGCTCAGTTATCCTATGTTTTACTTCCCCAGTCCTTCCCAACATTCATGTGTCCTGCTTATTTGGTGTCCTTACGTTTTGCTAGTCTAATATCCGCTCCACCTCCCAGACTATGCATCCTTGTTTTTTGCCCTAGGATAGTCAACTCATATTGGGTTATTTGGAAAAATGTAGTTCTACAGGAATATTGTCTAGTTTCATGAGGACGAGGGCTATAGTTTATACATCTTTTGACAATTATTTTATCAAGAAAATGTTTTTTGTGATGTTGATGAATTGCTTCACTTGTGTTAACCAAGTTATTGAATTTTAAGTTGAAGCAGCAAAAAGAGATGCATGTTTGAGAATATTAGAAAAAATATAGATTTGGAATATGGTCGGATTTACATAAAAATAACACGTCAATGCTCCCTGAGAATTTTTCTTAGTTCATACCTTTCCTAAATAATGACATAAATAACAGCATTAATTCAGTAAGTTTTAGTTTAATAGATGGTGGAAAATGTCAACTTTGCTATAGCTCCATACATGCTTTCACTGTTCACTTCCATTATTTGGGCCATACCTTTTATAGCCACAAGAGGTCAGTATAACACCTTGTTTTGGGGATCAATGTTTTTTATGCCCTCCTCATTAAGCAAGCAAATTGAGCAGTTTCTATGTCACAAAACATTGAGTTTTACATTTACCAAGGGCTTTGTGTTATATTATTGCAGTTAACCTATCTTTTTTTATTTGTTCAGTAACAGTAAATCCATAGCACATATTTGTTAGCACACAGTGGTTCAGTATGTCAGATTGGGGCACATTTTTGAATATAAGATTTCTGCTTTTAAAGGTTGCTACTGTGTCGGAAAGATCCCGTATTATGGAGCTTGAGAGAGACCTTTCACTAAGAACAAGAGAGGTAGCTGACCTCCAGCTGCGTCTTGGGACACAGCAGGGCTCTGAGGACTCAAACTCTACTCTTTCTCCCCTTCTGGAAGAGATAAACTCTCTAAGGGATCAGTTAGCTTCCCAAGAAACTAAGCAGCAAGAAGAGCTGGCAAAATACAAGGAGAAGCTAGAAGCTCAAGAGAAGACCCACACTGAGGCAGTTGCCCAGCTTCAGGCTCAATCTGTAAGGCTCTCTGGTGACAACGAGCAGATGCAGATGCGTTTAAGTCAGGCTGAGAAGGAGAATGCTGAAATTACTGAACTCTGGCGTTCCAAGTTGGAGTCTGCCAATGCCTCTCACCAGCAGGCCATGGAGGAGCTGAAGGTGTCCTTCAGCAAAGGCGCAGGTGCCCAGACAGAAGAACTTATAGAAACTAAAAGTGCACTCGAGAGGCTCAAGTTAGAGCACAAGTTGGCTCTACAGGAGGCTGCAGCCAAACATGAAGGTGAGACTACAGTTTGGACTCGGGAGACGCAGGCACTGAAGGCACAGCTGTTGTCTTTGACTGAGGACAAGGAGCGACTGGAAGAGGCACTACGGTCCAATGTTGAAAAAGCAGAGGAGCAGCACCTTGTGGAGATGGAAGATGTTCTTGGAAAGCTTCATGCTGCTGAACTGAGGGTAAACGAGCTTGAGGAGAAAGAAGCAATATTGGCACAACAGGCCCAAGACAAGGATGGAAAAACCAAAGAGCAGATGGCAGAAATTGTGGCACTGCGCAGCCAAGTAGCACAAAGTAACCAAGAACTTGTGACCCTGAAGAGTCAATTAGAGGTGGTTCAGAGCCAAGGAAACAACCAGGGGGCCAAGGTGGGTTCTTATTCACCTCCTGATTATTTTAATATTCCATCTTCAGTGTGTTTTCATGAAGTGGGGATCTGATTTCTTAGTATGGAACAGTGATTTTGTTTTGTGTTTGTGTCCTTGCTGTTTGCTTTTGGTCTTTTGTCCATTGTATTTTTTACATGACGTGCTGTAGGTTAGTGAATTGAGCTCCCAGTTGGAAGGCCGGCAGCAGGAAGTCCTCTCTTTACAGCAGAGTCTGACCACTGTACAACAAGAGAAGAACATCCTGGAACAAGAGCTTGGAGGCCTGGTGAGGCTTATGGCTTAATTTTAGTTGTGGATAAAGTACCTCTTTTATGATTGAAGTCACTTTTTTCATGTTCAGTTCTCTTTGATAAACAAACTAGGTAATTGTGTTATTGTTTCTAAACTACCTATATAATGTCTTTGGCATTTCTCTACTGCAATTTCTTGTTGCTTAACAGCCAAAATACACAAATACAGATCTGCAATAAGCTAGTATCTGCAAATATATTTGCTTCTCCGATGTATCTTTTGCTCTCATGACTAAACATAATTGATATTCAGCGTAAACCATGACAATCCTAAACAACATTCAGAAAAATCATATACAAAACCTTTATGCAAAAGTATTTTTCTACACAGAAACAGAAGTTGGCTGAAAGCACAGAGGAGCAGACAAAATCTGCAAAAACTATGCAAGGTAAATAATATAAGCAATTGTCAAATGTTTTTCCTCCCATCTTTTTCATCATCAGCTACTATTTGGCCTTTTTCAGTCTACAAAGGCTTCTCGGATCTAACAAGTAACATTTGTCTTTTGCAGAAACACTTGAGAAGCTCAATAAGAGTGAAGAGCAGTGCACATCCCTGACCACTGAATCAGAGTCTCTAAGAACTCAACTTGCTGGTGAGAACATTAGAACCGCATTCTTTTATGTTAAACGTTTTGTAAGAAGTACATTCTTTCAATAGCTGTATTGCTGTATTTTCCTTTCTCGTTGAATAATAACCTTTAAAACTATGCAAAAAACTGTCTCATCTTTACTCAGGGCTGGAGAGGAAGCTGAAGGCTGCAGATGAAAAGCTTGAGCAGTTTTCAAAAGACAAAAGCAAGCTGGAAAACAATATTTCAGACATTATGAAGGCATCTGGTGATAGTTCAGTACAGCTGACCAAAATGAATGAGGAACTCATACAGAAAGAAAGGTACTGCTTTATTATTCTCTGTTTTTCTTCAATACTCCACTTAAAACAGATTATACCAATATTGTCAAAATCGTATTCCCTCTAACATCCCTGTGACATGTTAGATTTTTTTTTTGTTTTATTCCATGCTAATGTCAATTTATATTCCCATTATCTAACCTGTCACTGAACTTCGCATGTTTAAACATCACTTAGGAGGCTTGAGGAGTTACAGAGTCAACTAGAAGAGGAGGAGGAGAAGGTGGCACACTCCAAAGAACAACTCAAGCAGGAACAGTCCCGTAAAGAGCAGGAGCTGAAAGAGACCAGAGATACACATCAGTCTCAAATAAGTAGCCTTCAGGAGACGATTGCTAACTTGGTTAGTATTTTAGGGCGGTCACAAGTGTTTGTGTATAATCCTTGGTTTACTACGCATTCCACTTGTTTCACTTAAGTGTGCCCTTTAGTCACCAGCTGCATCAAAACAAGTTGTTCTTTTTTCTCGTTTTCTAGGAGAAGACTGTTAAACAGGGTGAGACCGTAGTTGAGGAGCTGAAGGCCTCACAAGAGAAATCCTTCTCCCAAGCCTCGGAGCTTCATGTGAAGGAACTTGCCCTGCTACAGAGTCAGGTTGACAAGTTTAAGCAGGAGCTCTCCTCCTCCAAGGACAAAACCCAGGAACTGGAGAAGTTGGTATCTGAGCTGCAGCCATACAAAGAACAGGCTCAGGTAAGCATGAACAGTACAGACACATTAGTTGAATCAACGCGTTTGAAAATTTCCGCAAGGAACTTGTTTAATGTAACAAAGATATTTTATGTTTTACTGATTATTGCTTATGTTTGATCTTTGAGAATCATCAAGACAAATTTGACCTATCCTTTTAGTAGATGAAAATTTGATACGTCATGAAAAAAGATTCACATTCACAGAAGGTTCACCAATTATAACATTAAAACAGATGAAACCAAGTTTTGAGAGACTACATGTAATGTACATATATGAATTTGTCTCCAATTATGAATTGTCTCCAATTATCATCATTCATTAATGTGGATTATCAACATTTTTACTCTAAATTACCATCCTTCAGATTATTTGTGATAAGTTGTTCATTTTCCCCATAACATTAAAGCTAACCTCTTTTTTTCATTTTCATCTTCGCTGTGTTTTGGATGTTGACATGGGCTAAATGCTTGCAGGGGTACACCTGATAAAATCATGTATTTGATGTATTTTAATTTATGGTAATTGGAAAAGCCAAATAATTAGTTAGCAGTAAAAAAGATTTAACCAGTTGTGTTCTGACTAATAAATACTAATTTATGCACTGTGTAGGATGCAATTTGTGTTCTAGTTGACTCGCTATTGACCTTTTTGAAGTCAATATTTTAAGTATTGCTCTTAGTTTTCTTTCATACATTAAATGATAACTGCTTTTTCCATGTACCCTTGCTAGCATTGTTTATTATACTGATATTTAAGTAGAACATTTTCACTTTCTAACAAAATGTAGTTTTATGTGTATTTCTACATCATGGAGGCATTCATTGACAGTATTAGCCTATACAGTATGCATTTTCAGTTCAATTCTTTAAAGAAACATAGTATACTTACAATAATACACATAGAGGATCTATATGTAATGTGGATCCTCCTAATAATTCAAGTAAGTCCTATATAAGATGCTGGAAGTGATCATAGTCACACACAGTGCGGCAGCCAGCATCCACTCTTTGTTTATATGTTAAATGTGTTGGCATCAATGTAATTAATACATTTATTTAAAGTAAGTAAGGGCTAAAGTGAAAATGTTCCTCTTTATATTTTTGAAAATCATTGTGGTGTAAGCTGTGGTGTAATCTTTGCCATTTTTGATGCTTCTGCAGCTTAACCTGTCCAATTGCATATCACTTATGTCCATATCTGCTTGGTTTATTTTTGGATTCATCTTACGTTTCCCTGTGTATATATATTCCCCTCCTTTTTTCTTTCAACTTTATTTCCCCAGTGTCTTTCTGCTGAGCTTGACTCCTACAAGCATGATGTTGAACATTTGTCCAGAAAACTGGAAAAGCAGAGTCTAGATCTGGAAAGTATGTGTAAGGAGAGTGAGGATGTTAAGGCTAAGAAAAGCAAACTGGAGAAACAGCTTTCAGATGTGCAAAATAAGCTCTCTGCCCTTGAAATTAGTCACCAGGAGCTTTCTGTCCTGAATGAAGAACTGCTAATAACCCGAGATAAGCTTTCAAAAAATCAAGAGGAACTACTGGCCAACAACAAACGCTCAGATTCACTGAACAAGGAGTTGGAGAAGCTCAAAGATCTTCTTCAGGAAGTTCAGACTGAAAACAAAAACCTGAAGCATGCTAACGGTGAACACAAGGTCCAAATTGAGGAGCTTCAAAGGCAAAATGCAGAGAAGAACGACCTACTTCTAAAGCATCAGCAGGACATGGAGCAAATTGAGGCTAAAAAGAAGCAACTACTTGAGAATTATGAAAATGCCTGCAAGGAGAGGAACCGGCTTGAAGATGAACTCAGCGAAAGCAGGTCGAAGTTCATATGTGAGAAGGACAATCTGATTTTAGAGAGAGATGCTGCTAGAAATGCCAAAAAATCTCTTGATGCTAAGAATACTGAGTTGCAGGCCAAACTTAAATCCTTGAACTTAGAAAAAGAAGATCTTACAATGAAGAACAGCCAGCTGCAGGCTCTCACAGAAACACTGACAAAAGAGAAGGTGGAGATGTCCTCTGAAATCAGTGCTGCTGGGTTGGATAAAAAGAGCCTTGAGACAGTGAAGGAGGAGCTCCACAATAAGCTCACTGTCACAAAGAAAGACTTGGAGAGCTCTGTCCGTGAGTGTGAAGAACTTAAAGCCTCAAAAATGAGCCTGGCCCAGATGCTGGAAGAGTTCAAGACAAGCAGCCAGGTGACTGATTCAGAGAGGCTTCACCTTCTGCAGGAGAAAGAAGACTTACTTGCGAGCCAAAGAAAAGTCTGTAATGAGAAGGAAGAGCTTCTCAGAGAGATAGAAGAATTAAAGGAGAAGCTTCAAGTATCAACAGAACAACTGTCTCAGTCCAACGAGAAATTGAAATCAGCCTTATTGTCTTTTGAGCAAGAGAAGCAAGCTTTTCGCCTTCAGAATTCTGAAACTGACATGGCTCTACATGCTGTACGAAAAGAAAAGATGAGCCTGGATTCAGCATTAGAGCAGCAGAAAATGGATTATGAGCTTTTGGCAGGGGAGAAGGGAGAATTAGAAGAGAAGCACAAAAAAGCCCTATCTGAAATGAATGCTCTATCTCTTGAACGCGATAAGCTAGCTAGCGATAACCGAACAACTAAGGATCAGTTGGACAGTTACTCCAGAGATAACGCCCTCTTTATTCAAGAGAAGTCTCATTTAACAACATTGCTAGAGGAAACTAAACGCCAAAAAGACGAGGTTGAAGCAGCGATAACCTCTTTGAAAAGAGAAAAGGCTGACCTACAAAATGAACTGCAGAAACATAACTCTGATATTGAAATTCTTGAAAAGGGCAACGCTGAACTTTTTCAAGAGCATACTAAACTAAAGATGGATTTTGAGAAGAGTAATTTAGAATTTGCTCAACAGATCGATAACCTTACAAAAGATTCTCAGCGTCTGCAGACTGAGGCTGACAAAAAAGCACAGTCCTTGCAGAAAGAGAACCAGGGGCTGGTTCAGGAGATTCAGGAGTTAAAATGTCAGACTGAATCAATGTCAGAGGCCAAGCACCTTCTTGAGACCCAGCTAAAGGCTGAATCCAGCGAACGGAATAGAGCGATATCCGACAAGGATGGGCTTTTCACACAAATTGAAGAGCTGCAGAAAACGTTGTCCAAAGTTACACAAGAAAATAAAGAGGTTTCTTCTAACCTTAAGAATGCTGATGAGCAAAATAAGTCTGTTATGGTTGATATGGAGGCTTTAAAAACACAGTTAAAGCAGCAAGAGCAAGAAACTAGTCAGTTGACAAAAGAAAAAGAACAGCTATTATCTAAGCTTGAAGAAATGGGCAAACAGATGACCTTCCTCACCACAGAGAAGGAGGACCTTTTAGCTGGACGCTGCAAATTGGAGCAGGACATTTCTTCTCTCAACACCAGACAAGAAAATTGGCTAGTGGAACAGTCAAGACTCCTTGGAGAGTTAGAGAAGTTGCACGCTAGCCAGAAACAACTAGAAGTTGATGTCAAATGCATACAGACCGATAAAGAACTTTTGGAAAAACAATACAAGAATGCTGTCATGGAGGTATCTGCTTCTGCTGCTGTGAACGAAGAGATTTCCTCCAGCATCTCAAATCTTACGGCTCAGAGGGATGCCCTGCAGGTGGAGAGAGATGAAGCCACCCAGCAAGTCAGGCAGCTCGAGTCCCAACTAAAAATTGCCATTTCTAAGCAGCTTGAGGTATTCCTCTTCCAGTAGCAATCACTGACACACTTACCTTAGAGTGGCTGGGGCTATGTGACCTACTCACTGCATGCTTGCTGATTGGTCTCCCTTTCCTCTTTACTTTCTTTTTTCGTGTCTAACTTTCATCTTTCATTTACTAACTGCTGTTAATTACCCTTAGCTCCCAGCCTTTGCCTGTGGGCTTATAACGTGATCTGATCACACATTCTCTTGGTTTACATGAATATGTAGGTTTAAGATGATCCTTAACACACTCACTATCTGATAGTGTTTCATATTTGTGTAATTGATTTTACTAGACTAGACTTAGTGATGCCATGTGAAAAAACAAGTTTACTTTTAGGCTTGCAGAATCTCTCTAAGCTGATTGGTGAATTACACTTCAAAACTAGTATAGACTGAAACAAAAATATCTTGATATAAGGCAGTTTTCAGAGGTTTAGGAAGAACATCTGACTCATTACACATGAGGTGTCAGTATACGTTCTGAGGCCACAGGTTTTACAGTATTTTAGAGTATATACTAATTATTTCCCTCCCTGTAGTATTTTATGTTGTTAATTCTAAACCAGAGTGGACTTGAAAGTTGCCATGAAGTGAGATTTGGACAGCTGATTGTAAATCAGTAATTAAGATGGCTAACTCATTAAGCATGAAGTTAATTTGTTAAATATTATCAAAATATGATCATTGGTAACAGTGCATTATGAATAGCTTCTTAAAATGACCTGCACATTTTTTATTGTGCTTGGTTGACGTTATTAGGTGTTGACGTCAACCCACCGTTTGCTGCTCTTGATTTGAAACCGTTGTTCTTAACAAATATCCTGCTCATGCACTGTTTAGGCTACAGAGGCCTCTGGCAAGAGTGCAGAGGCTCTCGAACAGCTGACAAAAGAGAAAGCCAGTTTGATGCAGGAGAAGAACGAAACCCAATCGTTTCTGGAAGAGCTTCGCAGCTCCAAGCAGGAGATGGAGACCCAGGTAAGAGATGGGTCTCTGCAGAGAAAGTCAGTGAAAGTAAGCTGTCAGTGTTAAAAGTGGCTGTCTTCTCAATATATGTGAGAGAAATTGAATAAAGTGAAATATTCAGTATGTGTCTTGTAGCTGTAGCTATACATATATTTGTCATTATTGTTCTAGATAACAGAATTGAAGAAAGAGAATTCCAAGTACCAAGAAGGTATGAAAGCATCCAAAGAGCAGCTTTGCACAGAAACTCAGAGGACGAAGAGTCTTTGCCAGGAAATGTGAGTATATCTGTAATTGTGGCTGCTGGTACAACATTAATCAGATTTAAATTGAAGTAGTATGTAGTATGAAGTAATTGGTGGTTAAAGACAATTGAGAGACATGGGAGATGAAATTTCTTAAGACCAATAAGTTGTCAGAATTTCTTAGATGATTTTTACATTTGTATTTACTCAGTGAGAAGCTTAAAGAAGCAGTTTCTGAGAAGGAGCAGTCACTGCAGACGCTGCAAGATGAGAACAACAAGCTGATCCAGGAGCTTGATACCAGTCACAAAGGCCAGAGTGATCTTGGGAAGGTGCATCACTTTACATCCGTATTTTTTAAAAAATACTGCATTAACCTACAATCATCAGAACATTTTGTTTCTGACCATGATTGTATTTGAACTTTTTTTAGCTCAAGGATGAGCACTCAAAACTCAACAAACAGTTGAAAGAGTTGAAGCAAAGGTAAGAGAATACACTATGATTTTGTTATTCTGGCAGTTTTTCCCATCTCTGCAAATTCACCTGTATTTAAAATCCTGTTGCCTAAATAAGCACAGATGTTTTCATCTGGGTGACACTTCCTTATTATGCAGTGCATTTGTAATTACATGACTATTATGCCATGCTGTTCTTGTCCTTCAAAGCCTGCCCAATAATGCCTTCAGGTACTTCACAACTTTAATATTTTGTGATCGGTCATCATCATGTAATAGTACAAATAACAAATTAACCACATGGACTCATGATTACGAACAAGCAAGGTGCGGTCACATTCCATTTTCGTTTCAACAACGAGGGCGGGTAGTATAAATTGTGTATGAGAGTGATGCGGAAATTTGTGGTCTGGTTGTGTGATAATGTATTAAAATGGTTGAGACTGAGCATATCCGCTAAGATAAAGCTGAACAAAGAAGAAACCAGAGCCATCATACAAGTTTCAATAGAAGTAAATGGGAAACAGAGCAAACATTTGTACGACTAGAGTGTAATGTGACCAAACCTAAAGCCAAAGCACGATACATCCTAAGTTATTATACAAAAAGTAAATTAACCTACAGCCCCATCTCACTTAACTATTTCCTATGTGGTTTTACTACTGATTTTGCATGTTATTCTTTTGTTTTTGTTTTGTTTTTTGCCATTGAGCTCTGAATTTCCTACTTTATTTCCACACTTAAATCAATGGCTGTAGAAAGAAGTATACCAAATATTTGTAAATTTGTAAAATGTTTGAACTAAGATTTGGTTGGTATTGTGTATTTGATAGAGAGAGCACCTTGAAGGAGCAGTTTGACAAGGAGAAGGCTGCCCTCCAACAGTCCATCCATAAAAACAGTGCCTTAATTTCAGAAAAGGACCAGCAGGTGGAAAACCTGAGGAGCGAGGTGAGAATCCAATACATGACGGTAATCTCTTATTCTCAGTAGGAACTGTTGAGCTTGCACAGACTGAATTCAAGCAAGTCGAGATTTGAGAGTGTGCAAAGCATATTACGAGTGTGCACAGAAACACTTAGAAGCACAAACTTTGACTTTGTGCTGATTCTGTGCAACAAAAGATGCAAGAGGATTTGCCCCACTTTCATTTTGAGTGTGTATAAAGGGATTCTACTTAGTGACACATTTCTTCTTGCATTTTACTTAACGTAAACATAACTAGGACTGTGTATTCAGATCTAGACTTGTAGACTGAATGACTTGAATTGAATTTGTGTTTGTGTTACTGTTGAGCAAGTGATTTCACTTGCTATAATATGTTTCTTGAGCAAAGAGGAACGTAACATTTTACAAATATTGAATAGCCTGGGTTGTTTTCCTTACAGCTGGCTGTACTCCGTGGGGAAAGTGCCTCTGTTAAGACACTGCAGGGTACAATTCAGGCCTTGGAGCAGGATAAGGCTAATCTACAGGAGCGTGTTCAGAGACTGGAGAAGGGCCTGGCTACAGGCTCAGAAACCGTCAACAAGTCTTCAGGTAAGAATGAGATTAACTCATGACCACAGCTAATGTTTCTAGTAGCCCTTAGGTACATATTCTGTGAGGTGAGCTCAAAAAGAAAGCAAGATCAACTAGTCTACTCTTGCATTCTATTTAATCTTGTACCTGATGTTGCTTCCAGGTGATGCAATTTTGGACCAACTAAAGGAAGATAAGGAGACTGCGGAGAGTCAGGTGTGTTTATCTTTCCTCTCATCCTGAATAATACCAAACACAAGCCTGGATAGGTTCAGAGTTTTGCCATTCATACATTCAGTGTAAAGATACCTCCCTACCCTGGCCCCTAGAATTTTTCTGGTTTGACAATAACCCAAGCTCATTTACATTTTCATCATGTTTGGGGCAGTTGTACGGAAAGTCTTACTGAATGCTGTTTGTGAAATGACTGTGCTGCTTACTCAGACATTCACTAACAAACACTTCTGATTTAGCAGTAGCTCAGACTTTTATTGTTGACTCATATATCTGTTACAGTATAATATTTTACAGAGGTGAAGTGGATATAAATTGATTTGAAATTTTACTAAAAGCATATTGCTCTCCTGACACCTGACCTCAGCCCTTATCAGACTTATCAGACTCATGAATCAGTATCACGGTTGTAGTGGAGCATTTCACCCATAGTGGTGGGATGAAAACATGTCATCGTTCTCAGAAAATTCCTAATACTCACCTCCAGCCTCTGTTTATTCTAAAATGTTATACTGTTTTATCTGTCAGTGATGACTTGAGTGTTTTGTCTGGCAGTAGGCGGGTCCTAATTTGAATCTCAATTTTTTTTCTTCTCCCTCTCCCTCCCTCTTTCTTAAATCCCAATTCCTCCTCTCTGCCCTGTCTCTGATGTTGGCAATACTACACCTCCATCAGGCAGCGGTTTGTTAATGTTTTTCATCAGCTTCACTTGTGCATGTTTGCCTGTCACTGTGGCTCTTGTGTTTCGTCCAGTGGATCACATTTTAGTTAATGTCAAATCTAAAAACGGTCTTTCAAAGATGAATCAAGCTTGATTTCTTTAGCATTTACTTTTCTCTCAGCTAAAATTCCTACAGTTATCATAGATGGCAGACATCAGATCTGTTGAGTACTTTTACTCAGTAAAATGCATCATACATGGGTATTTTACAGACTCACTTAGTGACTCATTACAAGCTTTGATTTTCCTTTGGCTGACATGTTAATTACCATCATAATCAAGATTGGGTTATTATTTGGAGGATATGGTGAGACATAATTATCGTTATCTATAGTCCTTGTCACAGGATTGAGGCACATCATACAGTGAATAAACTTAACAATAAACTTCACAGGAAGTGTACACAGTGTAACACAATGTGTTAATGGATAATAGATTATGATTGTCCATCAGCAGCACTAAATCTACTGTTGTGTATGTCCTTTACAGATTGAGTTCCTGAATTCAGTCATCATTGACCTCCAGAGGAAGAACGGGGAACTCAAGGACAAACTGGAGACAATGGCAGCTGCTGCTCTCAATGGGAATAACCCAAGTGAGCTGGATAACTATGAAAGGTAAGTCCCATTGACAGCTGATTTTCCAGTACAACTACAGTTTATTTTATTTTATTTTATTTTTTTTTAAATCTCTAAACAGTCAGTCACACACGGAGGTGTTTTCTTTTTCTCTGCAGCCATGACAAGGAACCCGTGAAGAAGAAGCCTCCCCCAAGGCTGTTCTGTGACATCTGCGACTGCTTCGACCTCCATGACACCGAGGACTGTCCCACACAAATGCAGATGCCCGACTCGCCTCCACACACCACGTACCACGGCAGTAAGGGCGAAGAGCGGCCCTACTGCGACATCTGTGAGGTCTTTGGCCACTGGACCGAATCCTGTAACGATGATCAGACCTTTTGAAGCCTTTTCCACACTCGTTCGCACAATCACAATATTTGCACATCATGTCTCATTATGCTGTGCTTTTGGGGGTTTGGTTTGTTTGTGTGCATTTTGTGTGCTTGTTTTTGCCAAGCGTCTTTATTGTCCACGCCAGTCCTTAAGCGCTCTTATAGGGGAATGGTCTCCTCAGAATCTCTTTCCAAAAATTCAGCATCCAGAAAAGTAATATACAACAGTTATTTGTATTTGTAAATGTAAATGACTTGGAGGGAACATGTTTGATATTCTGGGTGAGTGAGACGTTACTGTAGGTGGATATATCATTGTGGCAGAAGCGATGATCATTTAAGTTATCAATTACCTAACGTTGTTTGCACAGCTTGTTGGGGCATATCAAAAGTAATATAGTATCATAATAGGTGTTTATTTGAAACTGTAAATGACTTGATTGAAAAACAAATGTCAGTTTGCGCAAAAAACGGTGAGCTATAGTTTATTTTTTTATGCCTGGAAATACTATGTACTCTAAAGGTTTGATAGTATGTGTGTATTTTGTGAAGGGTAATCACAGGGCAGCATTTGCTGCTCTTGCCTGGGGTGGAACAGTGAAACCCAGTGATGCTTGGCTTTAATAGGAACTTTTTTATGGTCCTTGTGAAGCTGGATGATTGGTAAGAAAGAAGCAGTGAAATTTCAAGCACTTCACACTTAACTGTAACCCCTGACATCCACTGAAAGGACCTTTCCAAAAAGTTCATTTGCATTTAAAAGAGAATTTATGTATGAAACAATGACATACCTAGGCATTTCTTTAAAAATGTTTTGAATATCTGTATAAAAATAAATGAAATTTATGTATAAATTAAATATTAAACTGTGTGGATTGTTCAATTGAGTACAGAGACCCTGCAGAGCCCCAGAAACCAACCAGCACTCCTGATACCCTCTGCCAGGTTTGATGTGTGTCAATCAGTTTGTGGTAAAAAAAAAAAAAAAAAAGAGTTATCTCAAGAAAATGTACCATGTAAGTATTACAACTTTCAAGGCCCCTTCTTAGACCAGGACCCACCTTAAACCCCATATGATTTGCAGTCAATCAAATGACCACAAATCAGCTGATACACTGGGAACAGTCCATGGGGCCAAGTTATTCAGCATTTCCAAGATATCAAGGACAGATCGCATGAATTCACAACAAATAAGACTAGAAGCAAAGAGAAAGCCATAGAGTAACAAAGTATTACTGAAGTCTTAAATTAAGCTTAAGGAAAATTTAACAGCATGTTTTTGACTAGTTCATGTTCATAAGTTGACCTCCATGTTTGTTAAGCTTGTTGGTGTTCTTGCAATTGCCTCATCTTGAGTTGGGTTAAGTCCCATGAGTATATTTGTCTCTCATATTTAGTTTGCACAGTCACATTAAACACTTTGAGGTTTTAAATGGGGCAGTAAATGAAAGAAAGTTGTCCATCAGTTGGGCTATGCTACTTGGTTTGTACAGGTGACATGATGGCCTCCATGTGGTGGGAACAAATATCCTTCAGACTACTTTTTATTTAAATTAAATAATTTAAAGGTAAGCAAAGAGGATATATGCAGTAAAGCAGGGAAGCAGCCATCATCCAACTGTAATTAATTTAATATGCGATTGAACTCTACAGCATGTTCACAGTCAGCAGCAAAAGAGTGTTTTTTTTTAAAAATGTTATTTGGTCTGGTGGGTAGTTTAATACTGGTTAAACCCAAGCCTGAAAACCAGGACTGATTTGGAGGGATATGGTTGTGAAGTTGCATTAGGTCAAACTGACAAAAGGCCTGAAACCTGCTTTAAGATAAAACAGTCCCTTTGCTTTAGGAGTTTTGTTGTGTGAGCAGAAGTTGGTGAGCTTTAGATACAGACTGCCATTTCTCCAGCTCCACTCTCAACTCCACAGTCACTGGTTTCAGTTGGACGGGCACAGAGCTGTCTGCGTGGACATCCATCCCAGATTCCTTCCTTCCCTTTCCTTTGCCTACAGACGACAACATCATACAAGATTAAGGAATTTAACAGCAGACTGACAAGAGTTTACTGACATAAATTAAAGCACACACCATTTAATTTTTTCTTTACATTGGATGCTGAATACATTTCAGTATTTATTTAAGTAAAAACCATTTTAAAATTAATAATCACTGTCCTCTGTTTTACAGCTGAAAATTATCTGTTGTTATCCAGATAATTAATTAACCTTTTGAAGCTACTGTGTTATGTGTAGCATCACTGCCTCTTCTGTGCTTTGCTTCCTTGTCCTCCTGCTTGACTTCTTTGATTTTCTTTTCCAGATCCTAAAGATGAGTGAAAAACATATCCCACATTAAATGAATCCTTTTGACAAAGTGTTCCATATGTCACCTGTTTCTGTTAGCTATAATGAATCCTGTTTCATCCATCCATTGTCAAACACTTATCCTGGGGGTATCATGGGGGCTTGAGCCAATCCCAGCTGACATTGGGTGAAAGGCGGGGTACACCCTGGACAGGTCGTCAGTCCATTGTCAAACAACCACTCACATCCACACAGGACAATTTCAGAGACACCAATTAACCTAGCCTGCATGTCTTTGGATGGTGGGAGGAGGCCAGAACACCTGGAGAGAACATGCAAACTCCACGCAGAAAGGCCGAAAAAAACAGGGTTTGAACCCACAACCTTCTTGCTGTGAGGCAACAGTGCTAACCATTACACCACCCTACTGTCCCGAATCTAGTTTCAGTGTTTCCCAATTGTGATCATACTATTTCTGTGTAAACACTTATTTAGCAGGTTAAACATGCCGTTTGTGTGTGTTTGTGTAACTTTTACCTCAGCCTCTGTGTGCAGAACACCAAAGTCACAAAGAACATCGACCTTTTGACCGCTTTTGACCAGGCTTTGCAGGGCGACGCGCACAGAGCCGAGGATTCTTCTGATAGGGGCGTCCTGGACCAGCACTGGTACAGACTTCTTCTTTTTGTCTTTAGACTTGTCCTTGGTGGAACCAAATTTTATTGGAGACTGATGGAGGTAACAAAGACATGAAAGATGGAGGAAAAAAAGGAATTATTATGTTTTAAATTAGACAGAGCAATTTTGGTTGAGAGAAAATAAAAGACCCTGACCTGTCCTCTCCAAAAAGTCAGCCTACACTACCTTCAACCTAAAGAAATCTGATCCCCTCTCTCCCACAAATAATTTCTGTACAGTCCCTTAATAATTTAAATTTGTATTTCGCATCTACTGATACACACATGCATTTTTTCAGGGGCATAAGAGAGTAAGGGCATCCGCTAGGCAGTACTCCTGCACATCATAATAATTGCCAGCTGCTCTAGATTTAATAAACTTTCTTGAGTCTCTAGCTGAAAACTGGAATAAACTCCAAGCTTGTAACCTTCTCTTTATTTACAAAGACTATGTAAAATTATAAACTATAATGTAACCGAAAAATGTCGGTGGACCTCGGGAAACAATTGGTTTGGGTCTGACAACTATGGATGAAATGATTCCAGCCAGAGAAACGATTCTGAGAGGACGCTTTTTTTTATTCCAGCGACAGGTTACAACAGTAAACGGGTGTGGTTTTGATTCACTCACGCACACAAATCACGAGGGAGAAGTTATAAAGGCTTAATAGTCCCTGCTGGACCGAACGAAACTGTCTGTCACTATTCTGCAGCTGATGAAGGTGAATTCGCGGGTTCGCGTGCACGCGCGTACCGTGCCATAACATTTTTAACAGGTAATGCACATACAGAAAAAAAGCAGGATCTTCAGCTGGTCTGGTCTGCCTAATCTGTAGCAGGGTGCAGCAGTTTGTGTCTCAATATGTCTGTTGGTGTCCATGTGTCATGTCCTGTTGTGATGAAATGACCAGTTTCCCAACGGGGACAAATAAAGACAGATTGATTGATAACGAACTATAATATGCATGGTCACAGTATAATGAGTGAATGAATAATAGTTGAGGTGTGTATCGATACAATATTGCCACAGAAAATATCGTGATACTTTGCTGTATCAATTTTTCCCCCCACCCCTATTAACAGATGACTAATGCATGGGGTGTCCTCAGTTTGTGAGTCAGTGGGAAGTAAACAATTGGCTCACTTCTTTTCCTTTCCCGCCTTTCTTCTCTTTTACAGTTTGGCTGTGGGTGGGTTTGGCCACCGGGTCGTCATCGGAAGCTGCAGGCCATGACAGGACCTAAAATGTCAAATGCCAGGATATGAGTCCTACGGAAGCTCATTGCATTCACTAAAGAAAAAAAAATTGGGAGCCTTATCTCATAATTAGGAGATCAGGATGTCGTAATTATGAGAAAAGATGTCATAATTATGAGATCTTATCTCATAATTATGAGATAAGATGTCATAATTATGAGAAAAGATGTCATAATTATGAGATAAGATGTATCAAAAGCAGGACATCACTGACATGTGAGGTGATTTTTGAGACACTACAGCTTTTAACAGTGTAGTTATTGAAATAAAAATAGGCCTACCTAATATTAGGTATGCAAAAGTCTTTCTTCCCCCAAACTAAGTGTTGTAGTATAACCAGCAGTAT
>JAPMOB010218980.1:0-13587 GCA_029875015.1 Lepomis gibbosus | reverse complement strand
GCCCAGGTTCCTGTACCAAACTCCACAGACTTTACAGGCTGTT
This sequence comes from Lepomis gibbosus, assembly GCA_029875015.1. Taxonomy (NCBI): domain Eukaryota; kingdom Metazoa; phylum Chordata; class Actinopteri; order Centrarchiformes; family Centrarchidae; genus Lepomis; species Lepomis gibbosus. The sequence goes on along the minus strand of JAPMOB010218980.1, from coordinate 13,544 downwards.
TTACTGCTCCCAATCGACTGCCCCTTCACACCAGACAGTTTAGACTCTCTCTTCCTCCTCCTCTTCTTTGGCGACTGCAGCTCGGGATCTGGTTTCCAGTCGTCGTCTCTGTCGAACGCCTCATCTCCACCTTTGTCATCATCATCACTGGAGTCCACTTGGCTCTCAGCAGCATCTTCATCACCAGCTTCCTCTGTTTCCATGTCCTGTTGTTGGGATGTTGAGCAGCTGTGGAAAAAAAACATTATTTAAACTTTTATGCATAAGTATGTCTGAGATGTGGTGTGAAAGAGTCGGACATCCTCTGGACCAAATGTGAACATAAAATAAAGTATTGGGAAGTATGAAAAGGTTCACTGTGGAGCTTTTAGGATCCCTTGAAGCACTTTAGAGCCATTTTGTTTCTCGTTCAAAGAGGGAAGACGACGACGACTGCCAGCTACACATGGATATTAACAATGCTGGATTTACAATAGACAGCCTAAGTCACTCGCTTCTGCTTCTGGCCCATGGGACCTTATTTTGGAAACAATATGTACGGTAGTCAATGGCGAGACAAAACTGTGCCCTGAATTACACATATGATGTTTGTCAATTTAAAAGATGATTTTGTCTGTCAAGAAAGCTGCAGTTTGTCATAAAACAGTGAAGTTACATTTAGCTTTGTGTGAAACATCTCTCGTCTCGCACGATATTTGACACCAACATGTTAACGCGGTAATGCTAGCTAACGTTCACTGCTTGGTTGCTGCTAGCTAGATAACTCAGCTATGTTTCACACAGAAATGTAATTTAGTCCAACAACTCTTAGTCCTTTTTATCACATTATTCTCTCCTGGCATTTCTATGACGTTAGCTTCAGTCATTGAGGAAAAAAAAGTTATGTCACTTTTGGGTTTGTGGTCCTTGTAATTATGTATTTTCACAGTCTTATACTTCAATAGTTTTTACATCAAATTACAACTTTCTTGACTTCTAAATGTATATTTTAAATTGACAATCATTCACAATACAAATCAAATCAAACAACGTATTATGTGGTTCTTGTATCATGTAATTTGAAGACTTCACAGCCTCTCTTCAGGTAAGACTCGTCTTTGTAAAGAGAAACTGACAGGGTAAAATCGCTAACCTGCCTTTCGGCTCACACTGATCCATTTCAGTTACCATAAAAGGCTTGAATACGTGTGCATTCCTAATGTAGGTGCGGCTGGCTTAATCGCCTTCTCAGAAACGAGTGGCAGAAACACTCAAATCGGCCTTTTCTAAGAAGTCGGCCACAGATGGAGTGGATGTGCAAGAACACAATTCAGCAGAACAGCGTCCGCAAAAAGCAATTTTTGCTTCTTTCTCTGACATTTTAACATACTTCCACACTGCCGACCTGTCAACGTAATTCTTCTGAAAATTTAATCGGCCTTTTGACGTATTAGGCCGAACACCCGAAGTGCTTTTTTTTGTGCTATGTTCAGCAGATTAATTTCGGTGGCCAAACATTCGGTGCATCCTTAATAATTAAATTCATTGGCAGGCAACTTCATCATTGGTTTCATACTTTCCTACGCCAAATATTCAAATTCTGACTCATCACTCCAAAAGCAGCTGCTGCCATTTGTCTGCACTCCAGTTCCTGTGTTTCTATGCATTGTTTGGCCTTGTTTTCCACGTCAGAGCCCACTTCTGATCAGACTTCTCCAGACAGTTGATGGGTCTATCAGGGTCCCATTGTTTTGTGCAGACCTGAGCTGACGGCACTGCTGGACTTGTTCTGATTGTGAAGGGGAGTAAGCATGATGTGCCTTTTATCTGCTGCACTTAAGTTTCTTTGGCCGAACTCTGCGTCTATGGTCCTCAGCTTTGCCTGTTTCTTGTGCTTCTTCAAAAGAGTTTGGACAGCACATCTGGAACCCCCGTCTGCCTTGAATTTTCTGCTTGGGAGATACCTTGCTGGACAGTAAACCTACCTTGCGTCTTGTTGCTGCCATGGTGTATGACCTTTGATCATCAACTGTCTTCAGCAGCCTCACTTGTTAGTCGAGTCTGGCTTGTTCTCAGCCAGTGTAATTCCTCCTGCAGAGCTGTTTCTGTTTCAGTTAATGATTGTGTTTGAGTCTAACTATTGAATTGGTGATCATTAGCACGCGTTTGGTCCAAGTGTTTCATCATTTACTTGACGATACGCCTACACAATGCCTGACTTTGTACAAGTGTACGTAGAACAATTGATGCTGCAGTAAAGGCGAAAGGTGGTCACACCAAATAATCTGACTGAGATTGTTCTTCTGTTCACTATATATTTTGTTAGCTGACAAATGTAATCTATTAACATGTATAGTTTAGAGCGATAATGGGTGTAGGGTGACCTCAGGGTTGAGTTTTCATTCAACTAGATTTTTGATCTTAATGGTGCATTTGTGTCGTGCCCTTGCCTTTTCTTTGCACAGATGTTTGGACCCGCTGTGCATCGTTAAGAAATAGAAAATGAATAAGACAAACGGAGAGTTGGCAATGTAGCGTATTGTGTGTATGTCATCAATTTTCTCATGCGTTTAGCCTCTTGAAAGACTTTGTACTTGAGGGGACCTGTGAGCAGATGTGTCGTTCTCTTTAGTTTGTAGTTACCTGGGGTTCATCTCGGTTTCATCAGCTAACGTGGAGGCAGAACTGGATGGAGAATCATCTACAGGATCTTCACTGCTGCTCTGAGGATCCTTTTTGGTCTGTATCAGGGTTGTTCCCAAAAAAAAAAAAAAATCAAAAATTGTAAAATGACAAACTGGCAACACAGAAAGACGCTCAGAAAATATTATTCTAAAACAAATGTTACCCTGCTGTCATTCAAATGCCACGACAGACAAAAAGAACTGCAAATCCTTCATCAAACAACGTTTTGGGGGAAAAGCTGCATTTTATGGATATTTAGCAGCATTTAACAGCTACACTGATGCAAAGAGGACACTGTCCTGTGTCCAGTGTGATGCTGTTTTTAGTCCAAAGTACCTTCAGTAGGAGGAAGAGGTAAGTCTTTCTTGCTTTGATGAGCTGATTGTAGATCTCCTCTGGTGTCAGCGTCTTTACACTCAGAGGCTGGAGCTTCATACTCCTGCCAAATGTGCAGAGGTCAAACTGTTTCTGATCAGACAGCTGAGGCAAACTGGACCTCAGCAGGTCCAGGAAGTCCGTCTCCTGCAGGCCACGAGGACACTGCAGCTCATGCACCGGAAGATTATAAAGCCCTAAAACAGACAACAATTTATTGTGAGGTTGATCTTTCCAACAGAATCCTCTACAGATAATATTAATTCAACACTAATCAGTCATAAAGTGTTGGATCTATGAAGTCTTTGAAATGTACCAGCTTTAGACTGCACATTCCCCTTCGAGTCCTCCAGGAGGCGAATCTTGAGATCTATGTGGCTCAGTGTGTCACTGATCTGAGGTTTGCGTCGTCTTCTCTTTTGAGACCTGAATGATGAAGATTGTAAGCAGGTTAACACCAAAATAAGACAGCTTTGGGTTTACAGCAGTTATATCACTTCTTTACTGAGCATACTGCACTTGTTCATGGCTAAAGGTTTGTGGACACTGGCAGGTTACATCAATATGGATGCTTCCCAAACCCAAACAAGGGTTTAACTCCACAGCCTAGCACCACAAGTAACCCTACATTTTGGTAGCACACTGCTCTAGCAGGGCAGTATGGTATAGGATGGTTCCTGAGCATTAAGGGCTTTGTACGGAAAGAGAAGAATTTAATTTTAATTTTTTATTGTACCAGAAGTCAGAGAAAAGTAGCTAAAACAGGGGTGATATGATCTTTCTTAGTGGCAGTCAGTATGCGAGTAGCTGCATTTTGTATTAGCTGGAGAGACAAAGAGATTTGCTAGAGAAGCCTGATAGTATGAAGTTGCAGAATTCAAGCCGTCAAGTAGCAAATGTGTGCACAAGTTTCTCTGCATAATTTTGAGACAGATTTTTTTCTTATTTTCGCAATTTTCATTATTTGCTTCATGTGGGAGTTTAAAGTCCTGATCAAAGATAACTCCCAGATTCCTCACAGTGGTGCTGGTGGCTAGGGTGATGCCATCTGGAGTAGGGCTGGACGACGGCTACAGAATTGGCATCGGAAAATGTCTACAATGAAACATCAGGATCGACGATGACATCGGGCGGTGTTGTGTATTTTCTGTTATTTTCACCATTTCATTGTTGCAATTATTATACACGAGTATTCAAACTGTGTTCCAAAATTTTAGTCTTTCACTGTTTGATCATTTGCTTTGAACAAAGATAACTATTATAGGCAGTGTACAGTCTAAGGCAAGGATTTTACTTTCTGTGTCCGCTACAGCGAGTCCGCCAAGCTGACTCCAGAAAGTAGTCTGTGGTGTCTGTGTACGCGTGCGTTCTGAACTATATTGGAGGCTTTAGACGTCAAAGGTCACGGATCAAACAATAATGCTGTGGTTGTTAAGAGATAAGGATCCAGGTGCAACAGGGGACGATGCGATTATCTGTGAGCATACTTAGCATGCTGACAGATTTAAGTGTGGGAACAGGAGTAAGAGTAATTATCTGTCAACAAAAAAAGGGAATACCCGTCAAAGTAAACATCACCGCCAAGAATGGGAGATAATGAACATTTAATGCCAAGAATAGCATTTACATTTACATTCATTGATTCAGCTGACGCTTTTATCCAAAGCGACTTACAATTGCTATAGATGTCAGAGGTCGCACGCCTCTGGAGCAACAAGGGGTTAAGTGTCTTGCTCAGGGACACAGTGGTGGATTGAACCCGGGTCTCTCACACCAAAGGCAGGCATCCATTGCGCCATCACCACCCCAATAGCGGTTCAAACGAACCACCTGTGAGAGATGATGGCATTTTTGAGCCAAGTGGGAAAATCCCTGAGATTCTACGGAGTGAAGACATCCAGCTATGTGAAAAGTATCGTATAACAAAGAATGATGGGTTTTGTGTAACAAGTGATTGATAAACCGTGACTGTGTAATCAGAAGATGTAGCTTAATTTAACATGTAAACGTAAAATTATTAACAAGAGCGAACAAAGAGAAGGAGATCCTGTATGGAGGTAAAGCAACACTGAAAACATTCGTTTGATAGGCTACGTCATGAAAACTCACTGCGGTCGGAAAAATCCAGAAAAAAGTAGAATTCTGTGTCTTTTTGTCAACTTTATGACACGTACTGCTGATCAGGGGACCAGACACATACAGGGAGAGGCGGGGCAAGCCGGTGTGTTTGCAGAGAGAGAGACCAGAGGTGGAGGTGTTTGTGCGACTGTGGGGAGAAGAGACGTCTGAGGCAGGTGCCCCAGATGTGTCCTTCTCTTTAGTTTGTAGTTACCTGCGAATCATTTGGGTTTGATCAGCTGACGTGGAGGCACAGCTGGACAGAGAATCATCTCGTCTCTCTACAGGATGAAGGATCCTCTGGGGATCCTCTCCGGTCTGTAAAAGGAATGTTCCCAAATAAATCAAATTATTTCAAAATGACAAACAGACAACACAGAAAGAGGAACCGCAAACTTTATCAAACAACATTTGTGGGAAAAAAACGTTAATTTCATGGATATTTTGCTTTAAATATGACACTGATGATGCAAAGAGGACACTGTCCTGTGTTACGACTTACAGTCTGATGCTGTTTTTAGTACCTTCAGTAGGAGGAAGAGGTAAGTTGTTCTTGCTTTGATGAGCCGCTTGTAGATCTGCTCTGGTGTCAGCGTCTTTACTCTCAGAGGCTGCGGCATCCTGCTCCTGCCAAATGTGCAGAGGTCAAACTGTCTCTGATCAGCCAGCTGAGGGAAGGTTGACCTAAGCAGGTCCAGGAAGTCCTTCTCCTGCAGGCCACGAGGACACTGCAGCTCCTGTACTGGAAGTGTATAAAGCCCTAAAACAGACAACATTTCATTGAGGTTAAGTTAGTCTTTCCAATAGAAGCCTCTGTGCAGATAACGTATTAATGACGTCACTAATTAATCATTAAGTATAAGATAAGTCTGAAATGTACCGCTTATTGAGAACATGCTGATCTGTGAGTCCTTCAGCACACGGATTTTGAGTTCTATGTGGCTCTGTGTCTCACTGACCTGAGGTTTGCTGGCCCTTTTCCTGTCAGACCAGGAGGATGAAGATTGTTAGCAGGTTATTATCAATATAAGACAGCTTAGTGTTTACTGCAGTTATATCACTTCTGACTGGTTGATTATCACTTTAGTCAACATACTGTACTTGTTCACGGCTAAAAGTTTGTGGACACTGAAGCGTTACACCCATGTTCATCAATCTGCTGCTCCAACACCGCTGGTTTCAGGCTTTCTACCAGATGCTGAACCAGCTGCAGGAATTTGTTCTCATTAAGACACTCAGGTTTCAGTGAGGTCCGGCGCTGCCAGATCGGGCTCGCAGTCCAGTTCAGGTCAAAGTTGGATGGGGTTAAGGTCAGACCTTTGTACAGGCCATTCAAGTTTCTCAACAACCAACTGGGAAAATCAATAATTCATGGAGCTGCTTTGTGTTGTTGCCAAACAAGCACAAAATTTTGAATTTACTGTCATAGACGAGCAAAGAAACAGGAAAATATTTAGAATTATTACTTTTTATTAAATGAGGATTAACTAGCATCACCAGCTAAAAGCACACAAGCAAAAGATAACTAAGACGCAGTTTACGCCTGCCATTAAAATGCATTTTGGGTGATCGGATTACAATCAGACAGCTCTTGACCGCAGCAAAGTACAAGTGCAAAAAATCGTAACAGATGGTGCTGCTCAGGGCAGCCGTGGTAATATGGGGTGCTCTGTTTTGTTTACATTTGTTAACTTGCATTCTGCTGTGAAACCCGGAGCCCTTTTACCAGATAAGAGCTCATAAACATCAAGGGAACAACACCAGCTGACTTCTCCTTTTCTCATGTCATCGGTGGAATTTACGGAGACGTGGCTGTGTGGATCAATACCAGACTCTGCGCTGCAGATGGCTGACTTCCAGGTTTACAGAACACATGACTCTACTTCTGTCTGGAGCAGCTTCAGACAGATCACCAGCTACAGTCCCTAATCCGCCCACTCTGAGCGACTCACACCTTGCCAACATGTTTAACCAGTTTTACTGTCACTTTGAAAGACAATGGGACAGACCTGACACCATCCCCCGTCACAGCACTGATTGGCCACAGTCCAACATCTCATCTTCCACCTCCTCCCCCTCTCTTACCATCCTGGAGAGGGACGTCAACAGACTGTTCAGGAGGCAGAAACCCTGCAAAGCAGCTGGGCCGGACTCCCCATCCACCCTGAAGCACTGTGCTGATCAGCTGGCTGGTCATCAGCTGGTAAACACGGCCCTTCACTTCATCCTCCAGCAACTGGACTCCCCAGGAACCTATGCCAGGATCCTGTTTGTGGATTTCAGCTCTGCTTTCAACATCACGGCTCTGCTGCAGGACAAGCTCTCCCAGCTGAACGTCATCTCTCGGGGGAAAGAGTCCACCTACAGGTGGGAGATCGATCATCTGGTGTCCTGGTGCAGCCAGAACCGTCCGGAGCACAACGCTCTGAAGACAGTGGAGATGGTCGAGGATTTTAAAAGAGCCCAGCCCCACCCTCCCCAATCATCCTGGGTGAGTCCCCAGTCAGCACTGTGGACTCCATCCGCTTCCTGGGCACCATCATCTCCCAGGACCTCGAGTGGGAACTGAACACCCAGCAGAAGATGTACTTCCTGCAGCAGCTGAGGAAGTTCAGCCTGCCAAAGACAATGACGATGAACTTCTACACCGCCTTCACTGAGTCCATCCTCACCTCCTCCATCACCATCTGGTACGCTGCTCCTGCTGCCAGAGACAAGGGCAGGCGGCTGCGTATCATTCGCTCTGCAGAGAATGTGATAGTCTGCAATCTTCCATCTCTTTAGGACCTATACGCCTCGTGGACTCTGAGGCAAGCAGGAAAGTTTGTGGCTGATTCCTCCCACCCCGGACACAAACTGTTTCAGACTGTCCCCTCTGGCCGGAGGCTGCGGTCCATTAGGACCCAAACCTCTCGCCACAAAAACAGCTTCTCTTGGAATGCAGTGGGCTTCCTCAACAAGGCCCGGGTCCCCACTATCACTGACGCTCATGCCCCCCTCCCACACACACATGCACTCACTCTTGACCCCACACTTTACAACAACGCTCAACTGTTGTGAATTTTTGCTCATACTCATCAGCATTGTATTATTGTAATTTTTGTTTTCTTGTAGATTTTTTTTATCTCCTTCCTTTTTATACATTTATACTCTATATATGTTCATGTGTACTGTAAGCACCAATTTACTCCAAGGCAAATTCCTCATATGTGAAAATGTACAATAAACCTGATTCTCTCTGTTCGAACCCGCAGAGGGTCTTTGGCCATTAAATATACTGTCTATAGTATATAGACAGTACCGGCTCCCTTCAAGACTGCCTTCTTTCCCCTCTGCTCTTCATAACTGCACAAGTACATATTGAAATAATACTAAATACAATAAAATAGAATATTAAAATAGTTGGCAAAGAATTTTATTGCTGACGACAACTAATGGACTGATTGTTGCAACTCTAAAGCACACGAACCGCAGGTTAATTCATTGAACCTAAAATACCCCCCCCCTCCCCCCTCAAATTAAGGTGCCCCTTTACCTTAATTTAATTTGATTGCCTGGGTCTTTCAGATCCTCTCGTCTGGGGCTCGCAGCTGGTGGCGCTGACAGCTGCTGCTCTTCCTCTCCACGGTCACCCTCTTCATTATCTTCATTATCACCACCATCATCATCATCATTATCATCCCAAGGGCCCGGGCTCATACTGACCTCCACATCTGGACATGGTTAGAGTTAAAGGTTGTAAAATAAAAAGTGCCCATAACAACTTCCCCAAACCGTCACATTTAAGAAGACAGGCTTTTTATAACAGTTTGTTAAAATTAACTATCCAAAATTATATCATTCTATAATTTTCGTCACTCCAGAGATCATGTCTCCACTGCTCTAGTGTCTGTTGGTGTCGTGCTTTACATCATGCATCTGACGCTTTGCATTGCGCAGACCCCACTCTGTGATTTTATAAGGCTCACCACTTTGTGGCCGAGTTTCTGTTGATCCCAATCACTTCCACTTTCTTATAATACCACGAACAGTTGACAGTGGAATATTTGACAATATGGACTTACTGCACAGGTGGAAACTTATCACGGCACCACGCTTGAATTCCCTGAGCTCCTGAGAGCGACCCATTCTTTCATAAATGTTTGTAGAAGCAGTCTGCATGCCTAGGTGGCTGATTTTATGCATCTGTGGCCGAGGAAGTGATTGGAACACATGAATTCAAAGATTTGGAGGGGTGTCCTAAAACTTTTTGCAATATTGTGTGCTTTTCATGCCCTTTAAACTTAATTACTTTTAAATGGTTGTGGGTTAAATGATAAACCCTGGTAAAATTAGGTTAGTGTTACCTTACAAATTTTTATTATCATAATGTGCAGCATGCAACGTGGGACCATTGTCCATGACAACGTGACGAAAGTATTTTGGCCTGCCTGAAGTCTGGTCATGTTGAGGGAGCTGAGGGAAACTTGATCAAAGAAAATGAATCAACTTTTAGCTTTGGTTTGTCTCTCTGACTTGCCAACAGTCTGACTCTAAAATGAAGTTCTCGGTGTTAAAACTCTACGCGTTGTTCTGCAGCTGTGTGCGTTGTTCGTCTGCAGACTGTTCGCCCACTGCACATGGTAACACGTTACACAGTTTAGTCTCCCAACCAACATGTTCTGTTCATTTAAAATCCAGCAGTCGTTAATTTAGTTGTAAAAGTTTTCGAACAGGAGAAACACAGAATTCTTCAGACTCGTTTGTATTTATATAATTGTGCATGGTGTCACTGCATTTGCTCACATTATATATTTAAATAACATCTTTAATGCTAATGCACATTTGATATAGTTCACATAAGGTATTGTTGGCAGTTATTATTTTATTTAATTAATTGTAATTGTGGTTTTCAATATAAAACTTAAAATAAAATGACTTCAGCATGCGTTTAGTACATTTTGATTTTTTCGTTAGTGTAATACTACTAATTTTGGTCACTATAACTGTTATAGTAAATGTTCACACCGTTTCATCTCTGACAGCTTTGGTTAGTTTATAAATTCATTTATTTTACACGCAAAACATATTAACAGGACATAACATTCTTCTCGTTCCTGATAACTGGTTTGTTTTCCCTCAGTTTATAAAATTGTTAAGACCCACCTGACTGCTGTGTCTGCTCTTCCTCCTCCAAGCTCACAACTGTCTCATGGCCTTCCACAAGTGGGATCTGGCCTTCTGTTCTCAATCAGAAGTAAAAGAAAATCAGATAAATAATTCACAAATGCTCCCTAAAAATGCTGCTAACAGCTGAAAGCCACTTCTGTTTTCATCGTACTGAACCAGGCAAACACACATGTAAACATAGTACGGTCAGTTACGTCCAATTATTTGCAGATCAACAGAAGGGACCATGAAACAACATAATTTAAAACATTAAATTGAACTTTTTCTGTGCCGATTTGTAAGTCATATCATGAAAATGCGTGCGTTTTAATTCATGTCATCGGGAGTCTGCAGGTTTGTCGGCGAGCACAGAAACTTTAAATTAGCAGTTTTTTAAAATGAAGTTAAACAACTTAAACTAACAGTTTGTGACTGTGTTACTTAAAGACGTTATTTCTTCCTGCGTTAACTGAGCCACTGACCTCTTCTCTCTAGTTTGACCCGAGGCTGCAGCACAGCCTCCAGCTGCCTCCTCTGCCGGTCGATCTCCTGCCTCAGACCCGAAGCCTCCTCCTCGTACCCGGCTACGGTTCTTTCTACAACCGCGAAGATTTCCTGCGCGGCTGTTGTCAGTTTCTCGGTGACGATTTCTCTCAGGATCTCCGACTTGGACATGATACTGACACTGTCGGGGATCCCCGAGCCGCCTTTGTTCCTCTTCATCCAGTAAATCATCTTTAACTTACTCTTAAAACTGTACCGCTGTGTTTTTAGGCAGGAGAAGTAACGTTAGCTCGTTTGAGCGGCGTGGTTTTGGGTTTCGGTGCAGCTACAAATTGTGTCCGGCGAGACCACGCACAAACAAAGCGGACCGTTCGCCCGGTTACGCCTCCTGTCGGTTAAAAATGGCGGTGCCGCTGTTTCTTCATACAGTTGACAAATAGATTGACAATATATAAAATACAGAAGAATAAGGATTAAGACTTAACAAATATGTGCAATGATGTGAACTCCAGCACGTTTATATAAATCAAAACAATAAAATGCACTGAACTTAAACTGGAACTAACCAAGTAAAACACGACACATATTTTAAACACATTTACAGAAAAACACAGTTAAAAGGCCACAAAATTAACATAACGCATTTTCACCGGCAACTGAACTGACCTTCACATATCATGCTTGATATAAGTAATTAAACCACACATTTACCCACAAGGAGATGATTTAAAATAAATATTTAACAGAGCTGATGTGAAAGTAATTTAGACAGACACAGCACATGTTAGGGTGCAATCTGCAGGAGCGCAGCAGAGGGCGCCCACGCCACACCCAAAGGTCTCCATGGCAACAATGTCCATCACACTCACAACGTACATAATAAAATAAACAGTATAATAAAACTAGTTAACAGTATAAAAAACAAGATTACATTTAATAATACAAAAGACAAGTGATGGCAAGTTGAATCATTAACTCCGCTACACCTGCTCGCCTCAGTCCACGAGGCGTACAGGTCCTGAAGTGATGGAAGATTGCAGCCAATCACCTTCTCTGCAGACCGAATGATACGCTGCAGCCTGCCCTTGTCTCTGGCAGTGGCAGCAGCGTACCAGATGGTGATGGAGGAGGTGAGGATGGACTCAGTGAAGGCGGTGTAGAAGTGCACCATCATTGTCTTTGGCAGGCTGAACTTCCTCAGCTGCCGCAGGAAGTACATCCTCTGCTGGGCCTTTTTGTTGTTGCCCAGGAAACGGAAGGAGTCCACAGTGGTGACTGCGGAGTCACCCAGGATGATGGGGGAGGGTGCGGCTGGGCTCATTCTAAAATTTACTTTGGAGCGTTGAGCTCCAGACTGCTCTGGCCGCACCAGGTCACAAGATGGTCGACCTCCAACCTGTAGGTGGACTCATCCGCACCAGAGATGAGCCCAATGACCGTGGTGTCTTCCGCAAACTTCAGGAGCTTGACAGACTGGTGACTGAAGTTGGTGTTGTTGGTGTACAGGGAGAAGAGCAGAGGGGAAAGAATGCAGCCCTGAGGGGAACCGGTGCTGATGGTCCTGGAGTCAGAGACATGGTATCCCAGCTTCGCATGCTGCTTCCTGTCCGTCAGGAAGTCTGTGATCCACCTACAGGTGGAGTCAGGCCCATTCAGCTGAGAGCGCTTGTCCTGCAGCAGGGCCGGGCTGTTAAAAGCAGAGCTCAACAGGATCTTGGCGTTGGGATGATGGTGGACGTTTTGAAGCAGCCAGCCTGTTTCATGACATAACCTAAAGACAAAATAACCTGACAATCAGACAATCATCGAGTGGAATAAAAGAGAGTTGACAGTATTTATTAACGATTCCCTTATCTTTATTGTAGCCTTAATGTGTTTTGTTTCTTCTACTTCTGGTATCAGGATCCTGATGATAGTAAAAGAACAGATGAAGGTGATGAGCAGCACTGATGCAAATGGACATCCACACTTCTGTGAATGTTGCTAGGTTTCTACAGTCCAAACAGCAATAAAATATTGTCTTTAGAAATGACCCAGTGTAAAACTGGAGAACTGAAAAACATTCAACCAAATTAACAACTTTAATGATCAAAGTCATTTAAAAGCAGCCTACTGGATAAATATCTTGTTTTAACATTCAGTCAGTCTGCTTTTTGGTTCTTTGTTTTTACAAATCCCCTCTAAGAGACGTTTTTTTGGAGTATCACTACTCCTAAACTTGTCCCTCAATACTGCCACGGGACCACATACAGGATGTGCAAAACCAAGTCAGAACTCTGGGATGAACTGGGAGAGTGCTTTAACCACAGATCTGGTAATTATTAACCGCAGAGGGTATAACAGCTGGATATCGGGAAGCTTGACACATGACAGTCAAAAGACAGGCAGAGGTCCAACACAGTCAATGATTATGTGTTCAAATGGTTCACCAATGGCAAGTATTGGATGCAAATGGACAGTTGTAATAACCTGATTTGGCTTGCCAGTCATTTGCCATGTGTGGCATATTCTGATGTAATCCAACATCCTTTTTTAGCCTTCCCTTTTCTTTTAAGTCTTCCCAACCCCCATATGCCCGGACTGATCATGGGACAGTTGAAAAACCAAGTTGTGAAACTTAACTGGTACGATCTGGAACACTGGATTTCCCAGACTAACCTCACTACAGGGCACCCACTTTCTCACCAGCAGACCATTGTCCATGAAGTAGCCATGTGCCCTGTCCTTCCCCTCTG
>JAPMOB010218977.1:0-10954 GCA_029875015.1 Lepomis gibbosus | reverse complement strand
CAGTTAATTTTTCGGATTGATTTTAAGTTTCTGTTGTTTGTTTTTAAAGCCCTTCATGGACTAGCTCCAGCCTATATCACTGATATGTTGAAGCCATATGCTCCATCAAATCATTAAGGTCTGCGAACTAGTCACTTCTTGTTGTCCGAAAAACACGGCTCAAGAACAGGGGGGATCGAGCTTTCTCTGTCGCAGCCCCTGAGACTGTGGAATGAATTGCCCGTTCATGTCAGACCGGCCCCCAGCTTTGTGGTTTTTAAATCGCGACTTAAAACTCATTTTTACTCCTTGGCTTTTAATCCCGGATGAGAGCTGTATGTTGCTGTTTTGTTTGGTGTTGTATTTATTGATTCATGTCAATGTACAGCACTTTGGTCAACTTGTTGTTTTTAAATGTGCTTTAGAAATAAAGTTGGATTGGATTCTAGTAATTCTAGAAAAACTAGTTGACTATCCCAGTTGTATCATTTGAATTAAGCTGGACCCAACAACATAATACAAATAAAGAATGATAAACACAATGACTTCATTAAACTAAAATAACAACGACAAAAGTGGAAATCTGGCTTCTCTTGGCTTTCATAACAAAAAGGACACTGGGTCTGACTTATTGAGCAACTGGACTGTATTGATTTCTTTGTTTTTCTTAAAATTTGGGAAAGAATAACCAAAAACAAGTTCTGAAGACAGATTTGATATTTCAGAATAATAAGTGATAAACTGCTGAACACCCTGAAACAAGTAATTAGCTCTGTATCAGCAGCAGAGAGGTGATTATATAATTTATAGATATCTGCCAATAAAAAGGAATAAAAAAGAACTTTTCAGCACATTAAAAGCTGCACAGTACAAAACCAAGATTTAAATGCAAACTTTACATTTTGTGTTTGTTAAAATTTAGAGTAGAGTAGATGGACCTGATCCCGGGTTTGAGGCTCTGGTAGCTTTGGGCTTCAATTGTATAGACTGGAGGTTCGTCCTCAATGATGACAGACTGAAAATTAAACAGAAACAACATCAAACCAGTAGCCAAACGAACATATCAGATATTTGTTATTCCCAGGTTGTTGTTTGTTAATGTTCCGGTGATTTAAATATCCAGAGATAATTTGATCATTTAATTTAAGTAGCTCTTTTAGTGCAAGAAGTACAAGGTCATTTCTAAATTAAGGGTGATTCCAGAGCTGTCTGCATCCTTAAAGTCCAGCGTTCTCTTCTCTCCTGTATGAGAACTCCCATACTGGGAGAAATTAGTTAGGTGGTGTGTGGCCATACTGACGTGGTTGAAGTCTCCCGAGATTAAATGTGTCCACTCGGATGTTGAGTCTGGAGTTGAGTAGTGGCGGTGTAAGTCAAGTTACAAACCGACGTCGGGTTGGCAGACGGCGGAATGTAACAGCTACAAAGACTGGATGTGAAATTTCCTGTGGGCAAGCGGTTCAATGTCCAGGCTTTTTTAATCTTAATTTGACCAGGATTAGGCCATCTGTTATTTACTACAACGGCAAGCCGTCCGCGTTTAGTGTAAAGGCCATAGATGAAAATATTGTGGTCAGGTATTTCCTGGTGTAGCTCTTCCATCTTATTAGCCAGTAATCTCAATTTGCCCATAATGAGAGAGGATAAATCTCCTTCCTTAAGCCTGTCTGGACCCCTCTCTCTCTCTCTACCTCGCCATTTACTTCCTGCTTTGCATCCTCTGAGTGTCCTCCTCCAGATTTCTGTGTGGAAGTCTGATAACCTGGGCTCCATGCTGGTCGGCTTCAAAGCAGTCAGCTGGTCCCGAGTGAGAACAACGTGTAGTTGCTGTGTAACGTTACTGTGACTGAATGATGGGTGTAATTCAATTGCGAACAACCAGCCGAAAAGTATATGATATACAATATGATCAATCTGAAAGGATGTGATTCTCTGGGGCCTTCTAATCTTGTACGTCTCTTTTTTTACTGAATTTTAATCAACATGTATTAATATCTTATACTTTAAGTGTTCACCTTATTATGCATAATCAAGGTCACACAGTTTACAGTGCATTAAGGAAATGTCTGCACGTGTGTTTTTGAGGGAGATTAATTTGACAAATTCTATAAAATATTCCACAGTTTTGACAACTGTTCCTTTTATCAGTAAGGGGACTTGAGTATTATATTAATGTACAGAGTACAGAAGAAGTACAAAAACAGTGTTAACGAGAGCAAAGATTATCACAATTTTTTTCTTGAACCAGCTTTGTGAGTTGTACTGCGTATGTCAGCAGTAGCAGGCCGGGAATCTGACGTCAGTCCAGGCTCATTTCCACAAACGCCCCATTCACAACAGACCACCTATAAGCTACTGAAGCGTTTGGTTTAAATATTTTTGTATTTATAGTTTATGCCAGCAACACATATTTTACTACTTTAAACACAAACAGTTAAAAAGAATCTGATGTGTGTTTTTTCATTTGGGAGCTACAAACGGAAGCTCACAGCACATTTTAAGCTGCACAGAACAAAAGATTCAAATCCAGACATCAACATTTGAATCAATCAAGGAAAGAGAAGTTAATTTTTGTGGCATATTTCAACAACAAGGCAACTTAAAGTGCTTTGTGAAAGCAACATAGGAAAGTATAAAAAATATATCTGAATCTGATTTAAAGAGTTAAACAGAAAAAAACCCACAAGATTAAACAGGACAGTAAAAGTTAGTGTTGTCAGGTTTATTCTTTAGTTTAAACTGGCTGATAATCTAAATGCTGCAGCAGAGCAGGTACAGCTCTGTGCTTTAGTTTAACAAAAAGGCTGCACACTTACAGGGAGCGGCTGAGTCCAAGGTCAGTCCCAAAGAAACCAAAGTCCATAACACAACAAAAGGCAAAACAGGTCCATGCAAATTTACAGGCAGAGCACGAGGCAGGAGCAAACGAACACAGAGTGAGCCAACACAGACCGGGCAGAGAAACGGGAATTAAATACTGAGGCAACACAAAACAGATGGTAATTAAACAGAATGGGAAGCAAAAGTGACAGCAAACAGACACCTTCAGACTAAAACAGGAAACAGAGACATTAAAACACAGACTGAATAGACACGGCACAAAAATGCAGCTTGACAGAGAACACAGCTCTCAGAATACAGAAGCAGACGACATGGACGAGGCAGGCGGACAAAACCCAGAGCAAATGACAACAGGACTTATAAAAGTGAACAAAGCTGGATATGCAAAAGGTCAAACAAATAGAGAAGACGTGGAACAAAACCCCCAAACAGGACTAGAAAACCCAAAACCACGACAGGTGTGTAGCATTGGATATTAAGCAAAAGTCTTAAATTTGATTTGATAAAAAGCAGTGGCTCACAGAAAAGTCTTGATTTAAATTATTAGAACAGAAAGTGGCAGCAGACCTGCACTTTTCTGGGAGATTGCTGCAGATACATGGAGCATAAAAACTGAACGCTGCTTCTTCATGTTTAGTTTTGACTCACAGAGAGCAGAGCTGTCCCAGACGACCTGAGAGGTCTCATATCGTAGCAGAAGATCAAAAATGTATTTAACACATTCAGTATTTTATAATAATAGTAATAATACATTTAATTATTTTAGAATCAATTCTCTGCCAGACAGAAATCCAGTGTAAAGACCTCAGAACCTGAGTGATGGATCTACTTTTTTTTAGTGAGTCTAGAGCTAGAGAGACCTACAGTAGGTTTGGTCCTCATCCCTCTTAGTTCTCGTAGATGCAGTCTCTTTTTGTGGAGACTGAGTCGTTCTGATAGATGACAGACACCTGAAAATAAAATGAGAATGACTTCAAACCTGAAATACGGCAGCAGCAGCAGCCAGACTAACAGACCAGCTATTTGTTATTTCTAGATAATTGTTTGTTAATGTGTCAGTGACAACTGAAATGTCCAGAGACCTGAAAAATCTCTAAAATTTATATTTCCTATTTAGAGCAAGAAAGTAGTTTGTAAAGGAAATGAAGTTCAGTGGAAGTAACGGTTTATTTCAACCACTCCATTTTGGTGATTGCTGAACAGTGCAAAGACAACTAAAGACTGTTTTGGTGAGTTTTATTTGTGTCGGGTATAAATAAAGGGCGTTTAATGATGATCTGCAAGGTAGTTTTTGTCTTTTCTGGTTAAAGAAAAAGAATATTACAGTTTAATAAAAATGATTTCAACCAAACCAAAGTCGCTGATTGTTGGAACAGTCAAAGATTAGATCACCTACAAAGATTGTTTTGGTTAGTTTTATTTGGTTTCTACACAGTTTGATTAAGTGTGTTGGTCTGAGATGCTGCTGCTCTAGATGAAAAGTCAGAGTTGTTAGGATTCAGTGCAGAACTACATTTCATGACAATCCATATCTATCTATCTATCTCTATATATATATATATATCTATATATATCTATATCTATATCTATATATAGATAGATAGATATTTTAGTCTGGATCAAAGTAGTGGACCAACTGAGAGACTGACATTTCCGTCCACAGACCCGTCTTAATCCTAGTTCACACTACCCAAGCTTTAGCCTGATTTGCTGGTTGGTGAGCTTGGTGCCTGTGAGGCTGTGATCGGGGGTAAATCAGCGGTCGATCTGCGGGCCAGTCGTTATGTGTGACATCGCTGGCATATCGCAAACTCCAGCCAAATATCTTGAGGAGTCGGCCGACTTGACATCCACATCCAGCCAATGAGAGCGTGCGACGGGCATAACGGGCAGTCGTGTAGTCTGCTCGTGCCTTTAATCTTTGACAGCCATGTAAACAGAGACAAAACGAGTTAAAGTTAGTCACCTCTGTCTGCACGCTGCTCGCATTTCCTGTGTTGTTCAAACCAGTGTTGCTCCTTGTCTTCCATTTGTAGATGACGAGCAGAATAACAGCCAACAGCACAAAAACCGAGGACACGCACACAGCCAGAGGCAAGAGGTAACCTGGGTAAGAGACAAGTAACATACATTTTAGATCATTTAAAGAAAGGGATCTTTTCGTCCTGTATTGGGAACTTAAAGTGCCCGGTGTCACCACTGAAAGCCCTGTGGAGCGTTTTTACACGTGTTTTTCTCATGCAAGCACATGTGGTTAATGTGATAAACATTCCTGCCCAAGAACACTACTACCCATTTATCTTTGTGTTGCATGTTTGTTTTATGTTTACAGGCAGGGAGCAGGTACAGATAGGCAGACGTTCAGGATTGGAATGTCACATGTCAGAGAACACGTATATCTGTGGGATATATTTGAATTTAAAATCTACCCAAAAAGGTGCCACATGCACATTTAAAGAGGTTACGTCCCCCCAAAAAGACACAGAAGTGGAGAGAAGACTAAATCACACATGCATACGTGCTGAGTCAGCAGTTATGATGAAGTAAATTAGAAACATTGATCTATGGGAGCCACACATCTGAAAGCAACACAGAATCCCTATGAGCCTTATGTCACCTGAATTTTGTTAATGCAGTGTGAAAAAAATATAAACTACCAAATAAATAATAAATGATAAATATAGAACAATATCATAATTACTAATTAGGAATATTTGATTAACTAAAAATGACACCCCTTCAAAATGGTAGCACCTGCTCACTGCTGTGAACCGTACCTGTCAGCTGGTTAGTGGCTTCAGGGGCTGATGTTGATAAAGGTCCAAGCATTGAATTTGGTTTTGAAGTGTTTGTAGCTGTGAACAACAAAGACACAAAGATGATGAGACGATTCCTGCAGATGTTACACAGACACAGAAGCGACAAGGAGAGCAGCCATCTGGTGAAGGTTTCCGACGACACTGCTGTCGTCACTCCTCCGAGGTCCAGTGTCCGACCACGGGAAAGCTCCGACTGACTTTATCTCATGGTGTGGTAACCTTCCTTGACTTAAATGTATATAAAACCAAAGAATTAATAATTGACTTTGGGCCTAAAAGAGACGCTGCTTCAGAGAGCAGTCATACACAACTAACAGGTGGGAACTGTCTCATCATATAAATACTTGGGCACTCTTTTTAATGACCATCTTAAGTTTGATATAAACACCGCCACCATTGGGAAGTGGGGGAGAATTTATCTTCTCTGACAGTTAAAGACAGGAAATCTGTTCTAAAATCCTCAGAGTGAAACAAAGATCTTAATGCCTTCTGTTACCAACAACTAGTCCGGAAGGCAGCAAGTACCTTAGCCTCTCTGGGACATGCGCTGGCAGGTGAGTTCTCTCTGTTGCCTTCTGGGCGTCGTCATGCACTACCTGTGTGCAAGACGAGCCGCCACTCCAAATCTTTTATACCTTCAGCAATCAAACTTCTAAACTCCCTGTAGGGTTTTTTATGAGGCACCAAATGTAACCATACTGGCTGCTTGTATGTTGTGAATGTTGTGTTATATGGTGTGTTCATTCAATGCAAATATACTCATTAAAATGTCCTTCTAGAGGTTCAGGTGCCGTTAACCCTCTCTGGTTCACGTCCCCTTTGAACCTAAGACACGGATTAAGACATTCAATAAAACAAAACTCACCATCTATGACAATGAGCGGAAGGGTGCGGTATGAATCTGGAGACAAAGGTCTGCCGTAACCACACCTGTACAATCCGGTGTCTGATTTGGTCACCTGTGTGATGGTCACATCCAGTCCAAATACAGATCCTGCTTCCGGCGTTATGCTGTATCTGCCACTGTGAGCATTGTTTCCATCTGTTTCAATGATAATGTCCTCTTGTTTTTTACATTCGCCCTTACAGAAGAACTTCCATGTTCCGTAGATGGTATCGCTGCATCCAAGTGTGACGTTCTCTCCTTCAGTATTTGTAATTATAAAACCAGAATATCCAGCAAGTACTGGTGCTGTTGAAAATAGGAACAATCATTATTCACTACCTGTGAGATGGTGCAGTTTGATCACCGTATTTCCTGTCCTGTTTCAACACGTTTCACCACAGAATATGACAACCAGAGTCTGTACAGCACAAATAACTCTTATTTATTCTTATACATTCTCCCACAAATATATTTTTCTTCGAAAATCACTAAAAATGGTGAAAATGAATTTGGTTTAATTTTGTTCAGTATAAACTCACCATCTGAAACTCTGACCTCAAAGTCAATGAATGATTCTGGAACCAAAGTCCCGCCCAGACCACACCTGTACCGTCCTGAGTCAGACTTGGTCAGATTTGTGATGGTCACAGTCACAATTCCTAATCCAGAAGATCCAAATCTGTATTCAACGCTGTATCTGCCACTCTGAGCTCTGACGAGATCTGTTTTAATCAGAATATCTTCTGCTTTACATTCGTTCTTACAGAAGAACTTCCTGCTTCCAGACTGAGACAAGAAGCAGCTAAGTCCACCAGTTCCTCCCTCAGCTCCTGTAAAAATGTAGACTTTTGCGCTGACGAGTCCAGTGTCTCCGCCACACAGTGCTGTTGGAAAGATCAGAATTTGATTTTGTTACAAATAATTCAACAAACCACCGTATAAACACATGGATATTCTTTGTGTACAGTTTCTATCCATCAGTGAGCAGCTACAGTTCTCTCAGTCTGTGTAAAATCTGCAGGGAGCATCTCATCATTTTGTCTTTGTGGTTCACAGCTCCAGACACTTCAAAACCAAAGTTGACTCTTTTTCAACATCAGTCAGCCCCAGAACCGGACACTGTGGCATGCAGGCCGGAACGAACCCTTAAAGAGCAAAAGACCCGACCCACATGCTCCAGGGACGGCCACACCCCACCCCAGGGGAGAACAGCACAGGGCCGTGCCCTCTGCCAGGGAGGGAACACGGGAAAACCAGGGCCGACGGCCCCCCATCCCAGCCAGAGGCCACCACCCCCAAGTGCAGGCAGTGCCAGCGGCCCTGTGAAACCAAGGCTGGTCCAGACCCCATAGGAGGACCCCCCCAAGTAAGAGTATGTTCCACACCATAACAGCCCCCGCCCCAGAGGGTATTTTTTTTAATAAATGAAATATTCCAAATTATTAATGCTAATATTGATCTATAATTTATCATTTCTTACATTTATTTATGGTTTAAAAATTATTTTGGTAAGATTTTAGTTAATATCAAACCATAAACACACGACTTTGAACCTGAGCTGGATGTGCCTGTCTCTGCGTGAGCCTTCAGGGCCAGCTGTGTCCTCGGTTTCAGGCTCTGCTCACAGGATGTGCACTTGGCATGAATCCAGAGTGACAACAAAATTAACCAATCAAAATTTAATGTAATTTTAATTTATCCTGATGGTCAGTACTTCCTGTATTGAACACTGACTGTAAAACATTCTGCAGGTTAATCCACAAAGATCACAGAGACAAGCAGAGTTTGTTGTCATTACAGGGCTGGATTAGATTATGGGAATGTTGCTGCAGAAACAGAGAACATTAGAGAACAGCAGGACGTCTGAATGAGAACGCAGCCACTGAAAAACTCAAGTCATCCAACATTTGGACCAATGTCCAGCAGTGTGTGCTGCAGCTTTAAAGACACAGGTAATCAGTCCTCACCTGAGAAGAAGCAGAAGAACAGAACATGGTGGATATTCATTCTGAATTTGATCCTGAAATCATTCAGCTGCAGGAGAACTGCCTCTGTCACTTCACTGCTTCCACTCTGATCAGTCAGGAAGATGAAGTTGCTTTAATTTCTCTCGTTTCTCCTCCCTTTCTGTGTGTGTGGCGTGACTTCCCTCTGGGCACCTATACAGCTATACATATACTGTATACATGCTCACCAGAAAGTTTTTGTATTTTTTCCATATCCAGCTCCCACAGTGTGAAGAGCTTGGCTTGTAGCTGCTCAGCAATGGAAACCCGTTCTATGAAGCTCTCTGCGCACTGTTCTTGAACTAATCTGAAGGCCGCACGGCGTTTGGAGATCTGTAGCTATTTACTCTGCAGAAAGCTGGTGACTTCTGCGCACTGTGCGCCTCAGCATGCGCTGACCCCACTGGGATTTTCTGTTGCCTACCACGTGGCGGTTTCTGTTGTTCCCAATCCAGTGTTTCCCACACATTGAACTATTTGTGGCGGCCCACCACATTATCAAAGGTAACCACCACATACAGCTCTGGAAAAGATACCACTCCATATTTGTCCTAAATTAGCATCTATACGTGCAAGGCAACCATCCATTCCAGTGGCTGTTAAATTCCAACACAAGCACACCTGATTCTCCTGAATGAGATACTGATTAAGTGATCACCTGACCAAATCTTATTTAATGAGGAAAAACTAGTCGTGTCTCAAAGGTAATCCGAGCAAAAAAATGAACAATTGACCAAAAGAGTTGAAAAGAAAAGTTTTGAGTGAGAAAAAGAAGGGTTCATTTCTGGCTTTACTGGCAGAAGGAGACAGTGACTGTGAGGTTGCTTCCATCCTTAAAATTTAAAAGACAGCAGTTCGTAAGAACAAGGTCAAGCAACAAACATTGGGGACAACAGAGCTACAGACTGGCAGAAACATTTGTCCACTGACCCGGATAACCGACAACTCATTTGAATGTCACTCAAAAACCTTAGTATGACATCAAGTTTACCAACCCGATCGCATCTCATGCGTCACATATAGACCCTTCGGAAAAGCCGTGTCTATAGTACGCTAAACGGCGATTTTGTGAGTATATGATACGCTGCAGTTTGCAATAGTGTTGCAACACAAAGGGGGCTAGCCCTCCCCGTGCCTCACAGCCGATGTGCACAGCTGTGGGGTTAGCCGGTCGCCATATATTGCGGGCTGAAGTCACGTAAAGCCAGGAAAAAGCCCTTCATCAATTAGAAGTCAGGCTAAAGTCTGCAAAAGACCTTAAGTATTGGACTGTAGAGGACTGGAGTGAGGTCATCGTCTCTGAGTCCAATTTTCAGCTTTGCCCAACACCTGGTCATCTAATGGCTAGATGGAGACCTGGAGAGGCCTACAAGCCACAGTGTCTGTCACCCACTGTTTAATTTGGGGGAGGATCAGTGATGATCTGGGGGGGCTTCAGCAGGGCTGGGATTGGGCAGATTTGTCTTTGTGAAGGACGAATGAATCAAGCGTTGTACAAGGTTATCCTGGAAGAAAGCCTGCTTCCTTCTGCTCTGACAGTGTCCCCCAACTCTGAGGATTGGTTTTACAGCAGGACAACGCTCCATACCACAGCTCGGTCAATCAAGGCGTGGATGCAGGACCACCAGATCAAGACCCTGTCATGGCCAGCTCAATCTCCAGACCTGAACCCAATTAAAAACCGCGTGAATTTGATCAAGAGGAAGACGGATGGTAACAAGCCATCAAACAAAGCTGAGCTACTTGAATTTTTGTACCAGGAATGGCATAATGCCACCCAACAGCAAATGTTGACAGGTGGAGAGCATGCCAAGACGCATGAACACATGCATCTGTTTGTTATTTTGACCATTTTTATTTGGAATTTGGAAGGATTTCCAGAGCTGTTTCTTTTTTACCAATTAGAATGTGTAAAACCGTAGGCTACTTGAATACAGAGCTGTGCGCATATTGGCTCAGCATCTCCTCTCGCTCCGTCGCTCCTTCTCTCCCTTCTCTCTCACAAAAACCTTGACAATGGACTCGTATATGAACTGAACGCTTATGCTGCGTTCCAGGCGACTCGGAACTGTGACCTCCACTTGAAGTCTTGTGAACTTGGAGAAAAAAATATGTACTCCAACTTCACAAGTAGTCATCTTCTCTACCCAGAAGTTATTCAGTCATGACTTTTGAGGATTAACAACTGATGTATAGAAGGACACACAGGTAACGAGTAACGTATATTTATCAATTGTTTTTAATAAAATGGCCATCCTTTAATTAACACCAAGTGCACTGCTGAGGGTTTAACTGTGCATAAGTTTGTCACAGTAAGCCAAGTTTATCGTTTACATTTTAGTGTCATGCACCAACATGCAACTGAAACGCTTCGAGGTCTGAAGTCGGATATATTTGAACTTGGAAGTTTCCCAGTTGCAACC
>JAPMOB010218971.1:0-29437 GCA_029875015.1 Lepomis gibbosus | reverse complement strand
TTAGACTGACAGCAGCAGCTGGAGCTGATTACATAATTCATACCTGGGTTCACTCAAGAGTTCGAGCCTCAAACAAGCATAAACCTGATTAGTGTCTGACAGGAATTGTGTGTGATGGACAATTTGCCAATAGATATTTGCATTATAATATAGTACTACATTCCATTGATTAATCTTTATCCTAAACTGCAGAGAAAATGTGTCTATATTGAGAATATATGTTCTCAATGCAAAGGCAATTTTCTTTTTTAAAAATGGTGAAAACACACAATGAGGTATTTGTAGGGTTGGAGAATAATAGACTAAAGAGTTCCTATCACCAAGTCTATTGTTGTTGGGGTTTTTTGTAAAAAGGTTAACACCAAAAACAACACTGTGATACTATTTTTTTAAATTAATTTAAGGCAAATCATTGAGGCATTTAGTAAGATTAAATGAAGACTGCCTGCTCAACCTATGATGTAGGGCTGAACAATTAGTCGTTTTCAATCAAAATTGCAATTTGAAAGAATGCGATTAGCTAATCGTGAAGGCAGCGATTAAAATGTAGGTTATACGAGCATCTGACCCGTTTTAAAAAGTGTGGTTATAAATTCATTCCGTTGTCATCCTTGTGTGACAGATCTGCTCGCCAATCACAAGCAGCATTCGCCACCTGTTACGGTCCTACTCACCAATCAGAGCGGGCACAGGGTGTGTACATTTTACAACAACAAACGAAACTAGAGGAAAACGTTACAGTTGAACCGACACAGGCAGCAGCGGGGCGTTTAGCATACACGTTGTTGACGTGTTGTTAATTTTTCATTTTGTGTGCTTCAGCTAAAGATAGCACGTCTCTGTGAGCCCGTTCTGTTCCGCTCTCTGCAGACGTTACAGACGTTACCCTACGTTACATATCCACATGGAGCATTTCAGAATACAAGCGTTTTGCCTGTCTGATGTTGCTGACTTGTTCAGATTTTGCTTATTTGATCAGTTGTCCTTGATTGTTGTGCTTCTACCATGGTTAAGGTGGCTTCGTAGTTTAACTGTTTCTTTTTTTGTCTAACTGTGTTTGTTTTATTTTGAAAATCGACCAGATTATCTATGCCATTCTGGGACTTCCTGCCTGGTTCATCTGCTCTGTGCTGCTTGACGTGGCTTCAGTCAAAAATAGGCAGTGTATAATAAACTTAAACAAACTTCCATAAAAAAAAATCGCAAATTGATTTGTAATTGTTATATCTGGCAGAAGAATCGCAATTAGACTGTTTCCCAGAATCATTCAAATCCTACTAAAACCTACTAAAAAAAAAAACACCTACTGGCTAGAATTTAAGTGTTGTTTAAAGTACAAGTGGGTATGCAAATTGTTATTTTAAAACTAGCTAATAGATAGTTAAAAAGTTAGTTTCTAATTTTTGTATATTTGTAATTTTTGTGGTGTTTTCTGTCATAAAACAAAAATGTAACTAAACATTTATCATGATATGGTGACTAAAAATGGAAAAAAGAAGCAGGTTTTTATCAGCAGCTAACAATGTTACCAAACGCAACTTGCTCGCCAGGCTAGCCAGCTAATGTTGCAAGCTGTCTTCAGTAGCTTGTGTCTACTTATGTCTGATAACCTATTCTCTCGTAGGAAAGAACAAGATAGTTAACATACTTTATGTTAACTATCAAAAAGGTGGTTGAATTGTTGACTTTAAGTTAATTTGTGATGTCCCATTCTCACGCTAGTGAATATTAGCGAAAGCAATGTTTTTTGAATCGCTTTACAAAATTTGAGATGGGTGAAGCTATTCAGACATCTAGCCTCCAGGGTGGCATTAAAATTATTAGTTTTTGTAGACTGTTCACGCTCACTAAAATAAGAAACTCTTATCTTTTTACCTGTTTGTCACTGTAACCACATTATTAATTATAATTTCACAAAATTTCCTTCTCAAAATATATTCACATTTTTAACAAGGTTATCACAATTTAGTTTGTGGTTTGATTGTTTTTTTTTTGAAAAGAGATAAGACCTTACCTGTATCTCCTATGTCTTGCCATCTTGCCCATGGCTAAAGTCAATAAATATATCAATACTTTGGTAAACTAAGGATCAGTTTACTGTAATGGTAACTGGTTGATGGTAACATTTAATGTTAGATTTCTTATCTGAATTCACTGTAGTGAATGGACGGTCCCCACAAGCACAGACATTTTGGCTGGTGTGCATGACTGTCCACCTGTCTGTCCATTAGTACATGGATTTGAATGTGTTTGTGTCTGTGTGAGGACCAGTTGGAGGGTGACAGAACAGTGAAATGGCTGACGCCACCTGCCAAAATGAGACAGTTTCCCAACAAGAGTGAGGGGAGTGACTTGCCAGGCAAGCGAGTGTGAAGGAAGTTAGGAAGCAGAGAAATGGCCAGGAGAAAATTTCAGATTGGAGAGCGGGAGGGAATGTCATAACAAGTTGGCCACAGAAGAGAGAGGCTGCCATCGCACAAGGAGAGCTGACAGTTTGAAACAGAAGGGGAGCAAGTGGCTCTGAGTCCTGCCTTCTCCTGGCATCCTAATTTGCACTGCTGCATATTTAATGCAGCTTTTCCTCCTCCGCGTCCTCTGGCACTCGTACCCTAAGTAAATATATATATTATGGATATACTGTACATACATATGATTTTGTCATTTGTAAACCCCTATTATCTGCTCAACAGGTCTCTCTAGACAAGCCACAGTTGTGACACGTGGTTGGCTGTTGGACACCGTGGCAACCTACACCCTTCAAAACTACAACAAGTACTCAACATGAGTAACCAAGTGCATTAAACCCACAGCCATGCATTGGCTTCCATCTGTTTTGTTAATAAGCTTAAAGCTGTTTGTATTGTATGTGCATGACATGATGTATATAAAGTTAACAGAAGATTCTTGAATTGAGTGTTTTCTTCTTTTGTTTGTTTTTTAGCACTGGAATTAATACACACTCATCTATCACCACCACCTACCATAAATATATACATATATTTTAAAAAAAACCCATTTAAGCCTGTAATCATCTAAATGCTACAGACATGATGCAAAACAAGAGAGTGAGATAACTTGTCAGAGCATCAGGTACTTAATCAGGGACATAATATCTATAAGCGTCTTAATTAAGATATTTAAAACAGTTTTTTTGAGGGTTGAATGAGGATATATCTGAAGAAAGCACTGCCTTTAAGACCAATTAAGGATATTTGTACAGTGGACCCTCACCATGCTCATCATCACAGGGGAGTTCATAAAGAATCATTTAGAGCATTAATACTTGATGTCTCCTATAAGATTTAATGTATTTTAATAAGCTCTTGTCATCCCTCCTCTCCAGTGTTCCCATTGCTGTTTTATTGTGCTGCGATATGCTTGTAAATGTAGAAAGCCTGTAGCTCTCCTGTACATGGCCTTTATGTGGCAAAATGTAGTGTGCAGAGTTTTCTTGAATTATTGAACAGAAATTATGTAGGAATAAAATGAGAGAGAAGATATGTACAGGAATGGGCAACATGTTGACGCACAAATTACCCCTGTGTGCAGAGCCTACAAGCTTCCAAGTAACCTTGACAAGATAAAATGTACATGAAAGATTAGACCAGATTAACATTGCTGTAGTAGAAGATCATGCAACTGCTTGTGTGCAGTGGTTTGTAGGTAAGAAAGTCTGACAAATATACAATCTCTACATTTTCTTCCTTGGGAAAATAAATTGAAATCCTTCTTCCAGATTAAAATATGATGGTGCTGAAATTAGGGCTGCACATCATGGATTATTTTCATTTTTGAGTAATTGTTCAGTCAATAAAATCTCCCTAAAACCCAACTTGATTTCTTCAGTGGACCAGTTTTAACCTACCAAAAGCCTTAAATCCAAAGATATTAAGTTTTCCATCACAAACATTAAAGAAAAGCAGGAAATCCTCACAATTGATCCAGGTAATATTTGTTAAATGTTTTATGAGTTTTATAATGTCTAAATGTGAAATTAGCCTGGGCCACCACACTGTCGAAAAGTACAAGCAAGAGACACACTTTCAATTTTTCTTCCAGAGGCCAATGGGTGTGAAATATAACTTCTTCATCGCCCACACTATCTGCTCGAAATGTACAGTGGAAAAAAGACACACTGTAGGAGCCTTGATCCAGTTTATCGATAAGTAATTTAAATGTTTGTGTGAAACATACATTTAACTAAAATTAACATGATTCATTTATGTAGAAGGAATTGGAAAGAATAATTACAGTATTTACAGGTTGATGCAGTGAATCTTTACAGTAATGGAAGGGGTTAATTGTTTGATTACTTGCACTTACAGCGTGCGTGGATAATTTAGAGTGCATTTATATTACTTTGGTAATATTTAGGGAATAGAGGACTGTTATCGTCTCTTCACTTTAACTGCATGCACCTTTAATTGTTTGGGAATCTACCTTAGTGCACAGTCACACAGTTTTTTGACTGCTCTTTCTTCCTATTTTTCTCTTGTTAATTATTCATTTAATTTGATTAATTTTCCTGTTTTTTTTTTTTTGCTGTGCTGATCTTTTATTGCTCACTGAGGTAACGGAAACATTTTTTACAAGTGGTCCTGTGGATTTATTGATGTGGATTTGGACGAGGGGAGTGGATGTAGCTTCAAGCTAGCGCTTCATTCAATGCAAACCTATACATAATTGTCAGTTCTGCATCCTTACTGAAAACTTAAGGCAAGAAAGTTCACTCTCCTTCTTAGACTTGGCTTACTAACAACATTAAGCTTAAGTTGAACTGTTTAATGTTGTTAGTATTTCAAAAATCCTCCCATGGACAAACTAAATTTAAGTTCAGTAAACTAATTTTACATTGCCACATTCTTGCCTGTTAAGTTGACCCTTTAGTTTTCACTAGGGTGCACAGCATTTCTTGACCAATTGTTGCTGAAGTAATTCTGGCCTTGTTTTTATTGCAAATCTAATAAAACATGTTGTGCAGCTTATTCAGCAACAATTGTGAATGTACTATGTAGGCTAATGACATATTTTATGGGCAGTAACCATTTCTGACATTTATTTTTTGTTGTGGTGATTCACCACAGTCAGTCAGTGTGGAATCCAAAACTGAACCCAAATACACGTAGGTAGGCCTATGTCTCTTGTGAAATAGTTTGAAACCACAAATGTGGGAAAAGCACTTTTACATAATACTTGCATGCTCATAACAAAGTGTGAATTTTAGCTTTTGAAAGGGGAAACAAAAAGAACAGTTCTAGCCTGGTTCTGTCCAAAGAGAAAATATCAAACTATTCCTAAGTTTCAAAATTTAATGCAAGTGCTTTATTCATAAATTCAGGTCTTCTCTCTCACATTCATTAAAATATTAGACCACAATAAGACAATGTTTTACATATGGGAAACATATGTATTCATCATCTTCTACTTATATGCCTCAGGGTGTGTTGGTGATCTGCACAGTGGTGATTGTAATTTATTGCAATAACCAGAACTAATGTTGTGGGGAAATCGTATCTGCAGAACCATAAAAGTATTGAAACAATGTGGAAATGAGTGAGTGTTTGAAGGGCAGCAATGTTGTAGAAAAACATATTGCTCCCGCAGCCACTCTCAATTTTTCTAGCAGAATGGGCTTGGAACAATTATGCCTCAAGGACATGAGTCAACTTGAATGGCTTCGCCCTGTATCAGCCCCATGTAGATGTTGGCTTGAAGGCCAAAGTGGTAATTATAACTTTCTATGTTTTCTTATGGAGTGTTTTTAGTGCAGAAACAGTTGGTCATTTTAAATACATCTGCTAAAGAAAGGCTACTTTAAATGGCAAAAATGTGCCTCCACACACATTAACAGACATTAGTTGCAAGAATCCTTCCTTTAACAGAAGGTTTTTATTTGAACTCCCAAAGCATATTAACCATTTTAACTAATGCAATTTGTTTCAGTGGCATCAGGTTGCAGGATACATAGAAATCCAGTGTCAGTGACAACAAAAGATATCAAAAAAACAAGTGAAAATAGAGTCCACACAAAACAGTAATGTCAGCACGCTTGCTCCGAGGCCTTTTGAATGCCAGATGTGCAGTGCCAGATGCCAGAGTGCCAGGACGCTGCTTTCCTCCAATCAGCTGATTTATCACTGCCGAGCTGCAGCGAAGCGTGCATTCAGCTCAGTTACTCTGTATAGAAGCTGGGGCTACAGTATGATACGGAGCAGAGGCTCACAATGCAACCCTGTTTGCTTTGTTTTATTGTACAATTAACCGAGTGGTTTTAGCCTGTTTTGCACTCCATTGGTGACCCTTGGACAGTCAGATCCTGGTGACAAAAAGTTGATTTTTCATTGTGCAATAACCTGAACCCATGTCTAACAGTAACTGAGGCCAGGCCTGTAGTGGCTCTGTGAGGCTGTACAGCAGTACTTTGAGCTAAATATACCGTTTAGCATGTTCACCATCTTAGTTTACCATGTTAGCATGTTTGTTAATTAGCACTGAACACAAGGCACAGCTGAGGCTGAGGGGAATGTCATTGGTTGTGCAGGTATTTGGTCATTAACCAAAGTACTGGACAAATTAAAATTGTGACCTGATGGTGGCACTAGGTGAAAGTTAAGGTTGTCGAGACATGACCTTTGAGCTGCTCGTTGCAAAAGTTTAAAAGTCAGGCAATCACAGTCATTAGGATTCATGGCAATTCATCCCATAGATACAAAGATATTTCACTTAAAAAACAAAAATGTCAACCTAATGTTGAAGCTAGTGAAAAGCCCAAAGGACCATGAAAGTCAATGGGTTTCATCTTCTGTGAGTAATGTATGTCTGTTCAAGATTTCATTGTAATCCATCAAAAAGTTGTTGAGAGATTTAAATCTGGACAAAAGTGCTGGACTGACTGTCATTGCTAACCCTGAAAATAACATCATAGTCACTTGATGAAGTCAGACGTTTCAAATCAGAACTGGGTGGAAAAAGTAAAGGTGAAAAAAGTCTAACACTGTCAATTACCAATTAGCCAAAAATAACAAATTTAAACATAATTTATTGGTCACACAGTGTAGTTTAGGGCACAGTGGTGCAGTGGTTAGCACTGTTGCCTCACAGCAAGAAGGTCTTGGGTTTGCATGCTGTCTGCGTGGGTTCTCTCTGGGTGCTCCGGCTTCTACCCACTATCCAAAGACATGCAGGCTAGGTTAATTGGTGTTTCCCAAATTGTCCTTAGGTGTGAGTGGTTGTCTGTCTCTGTGTGGCCCTGCGATGGACTGGCGACCTGTCCAGGGTGTACCCCGCCTTTCACCCAATGTCAGCTGGGATAGGCTCCAGGGTCCCCCTGCGACCCTGTACGCAGGATAAGCGGTTGACGATGGATGGATGGATGGATGGACAGTGTAGTTTCTCTTTAGAAAGACAACTCTCTATTAGAGCCTCTTTTAACAGTATAATTGAGTTATGGTTGTGTGTGTAGGTCTTTATGTAAAAAGTAGGTTGCTTGTTGGATGCCGGCAGTTTTTCAGTCTTAATGCTTCGCCATGGACCGGGGTATCCTGCCGTGGATGATTTTTCTGTTTAAACCTTTAACTGGGGAAATTAACACAAAACAATCTGCTTGGCCATCTGGAATTTTTCAGTGTGCTTGTTTGTTTGTAAAGCTGCACATCTGTGTACGTGTATGCAAACATGGACAAGCAGATTGGCATTTGCTTGAAGCCACTAATTTGCCCCCAAGCTAAATTTGGCATATGCTAAATTTGACATGTGTTAGCTTGGGATTGTTCTGTACCTCATACAAGAGCTGAAGCAACAATCCAAAATAGTGTGATGAGAGAAACTGTGTAGAACACTGGAAAGACCTGGCTGCTGTGTTGTCATTTCTCCTCTTATAATTTAAACTGCTATGTCAACTAATTGACAGAAAACAAATGTGCGTTTTTGATAATTAATTGAGTAAGTGCTATGGTGCTATGGGTATTGAAATGGACCCTGTTTGTATGGGTGTGCGAAAATTTGTTTTGGCTTTCTGCTGCACGTTTTATTTTTTGCAGTACATTTCCGTTTTGGATTTGTTTTGGATCTGTTTTTGAGTTTCTCCTAAAGGAAATGTTTTGCGCTATTGTAGCCCATATGCCCTCATCGGCCACCAACAGTCTAGGGTTGGCGGTGTCAGTCAGTCGGTTGATTGGTCCAACACTTTGGTCCAGGCTGAAATTATTGGATGGATTGGCATGAAATTTTCCATTTATTTATAATCACATTCTTGTTAAACTAATGAGTCTCCTATGAGCTTTTTTAAAAGTGCTGATAAACAAGCATTCTAAAACGATAAAATAAGATGACTATCGTAAATGTTATGCCCTCTAATCATCTGTACAGTAAGACTGACACTGTGAGCATATTAGTATGCTCATGTTTAGCTCATAGGGCCGCTGTGCTTCTGACTTTTTATGGGTGAAAAGACTAACTGATTTATTTATAATTGAAATAGTTATTAGTTGCAGCCCTACATTCCAACTCTTAGAGTATCTTGTCTTGATTGTGATGTGTCATAAGACTTGAAAATGTCAAAACTGACCCCAATACAGTCGTTATTCTAAATACAGAATTGTGTGTATTTCTTACAAGAGCAAAAAAATAGTGTTACAGCTGGAAAAACAAAAGAGATAAGTAGGTGCAAACTGTGCTGGAAACATGTTTGGTCAGAAGTTTGCTTTTGTTCAAATCTTATGATCAGGCAAAAGACTAAAATTAACCTCTGACTCTGACATTTTTGTCCATGTAAAAGACATCCACTGTCATTCTTCCAAATTGGTAAATGATTATAATTCAGATATTTTTGATGTTCGTGTGTCAGCTCTCTGCAGTCAAGGTGCTGTGACTAATGACTGTACTTGTCCATGATGACCCTGACTACTCTCACACTTTGCTGCTGTGATCCTCATTAATTGCTGGCCTGAAGTCTCCCAGAGTGTTTTAACAGTATTTTGGTCGCACCCCTTGGCTGTAACCTAAACACTGTCTACAAGTATCTCTTCAGCAAAGTCCTTAAAGCTGGGTCATGAACAAGGAAACTATCCAAATAAAACAAACAACCAGTTTGGTTTCGTTGCAAGTTAAGTCCATCCACACTGCCTCTAGACTGAATATATGTTTGGAACAAGCTGTTTTTAACAAGTCAGCCCTTCCAGTATGAGTTTTATTTACTCCTGGTTAAATTTGCAGAAGTTTCGCCATATTAAAAATCCAATTTCAGAAACATCACCCTTTTTTATTTTTGTGTGTGTGCCATATGCATGCTTGTATATGCTGCTGCATTTTTTTGTGTGTATGTGCTTTCCCTTGTCGTGACTCCACAAATTTGCCGCCTTCATTGTTGCACAGAGAGAACGGAAGGAGAAGCCACATATATTTTTAATCTGCTCAATTTTACATACTGTTTAAATGGGTCCTGCATTTTTAATGATTCACTCTCTCCCGCTGACACGGCAACCATTATCCTGACATTGCTATTGTTTTGCTTGTACTTGGTGGTTGATGCTTGTTGCCAGACTTATTTCATCTAATTCCCTTTCGTTGTGATGTTAAAAGCAGGGATTTGAGGAAAACTGAAGTCATAATAGAGCAGAGCCGTCAGCCATCCTCCACCCTCCGAGCATTAGGGTGTAGTTTTATGGCTACTGACACTGTGCAAGCAGGAAGGGCATTAAAGATGCAGAAGGGTTGAGCCTCAGTGGTCACTGATCAGTGCTACTTTATGGAGGAATTAAAATGACATATGGACCTCCTGCAAAGTGTGTTTGTATCAAGATAATGGTGCATATAATAATTATAATGCAGGAAAAGCAATATATCCGGATAGATTCCTGTCTCGCAAACTTCCTTCCTTTGCAAAACCATAATAAATTTTACATTTCAAGATTACCATAATTGCATATAAACTTTTATCATGACTGCATGTGGCTTGATTTTTTTTACATGTGCTCACAAGGGACTTATGATACAGGTCAAAGACTGCATATGAAACCTGAAAGTTGTTGTGAGAGTTGATTATTACTTCTCTGTAGCACATTAATTCACATTCCAGGTAAAGGCCCTGTGATTAGATGATTAGATTGAAAAGCAGCAAGACAGAGAACCACTTGTCTAGTTGTTGTCCTCCTACCTGAGAGCAGTGATTTAATCCCGCTGAAGCTGTAACTGCTGAAGTATCCCTGAGAAGTACTAGCCTGCATCCAAACTAAAAAAAGTAGAATTTGCCACTGGGAGAATAAAACATAAATGAATTAGGTGCATTCAAGTGCCTTAATTATAGAGAGGAATCTGCACATTTCATGCATGAGTTACACAGTTACAGGGCATTTGTTGCATGTATAAAGACTGTTACTTTTTGTATTGGCCTGGGACACCATTGTGTTAGGTTTGTGGTTACATCACCTTGAAAATAAGAATATTCAGTTCTACAGTATTCTTTACAGTACTTACCTGATTTCCCCCCCTCTGATATACAGTATCAACCACTTGAATTCACTCTGTGTATTGTAATTTCTAAAAAGCCATGTCTCCGTTAGGGAACCTTGAGGTCTCATGTTCAGGTTCTTGTTCTTTGATTACTCTGATTTATCAACAAAACTTCCATTAGTATTGTAACATTCAGATAGAGGAATCTCTACTTGCTCAGCTGATATTTTCAGTCAAATGTCTGCATGCTGCCTCAAACTAAAACTCACCTAAGACAGGCAGAGTTTTTAGCTTTGCTGGCTCTAGAAATTATACAGATGATGTAGATGATGTAGACTGACCTTTGTGATCACCTGACTTCTCTAGCAGCACCATGAGGTTGCCACTGACAGTGTCTCAAAAGCTGAGGCTAATAGGAATGTGTAGCAGGTATTTGCTTAGAAACCAGCAGTTTAGACACATTAAAATGTTGACACCTGATAATAGTGTTAGATTAAAAGTGAAAAGTTAATACTTAATTAATCATTAATCAATCACCAAAAGTCAGTAGGATTCATCCTCTGGGAACCATGAATATATAAACATTCATTGCAATCCATTCATTAATTGTTGAGATATTTCAGTCTGGATCTAGTACCAATATCTCCAGGTCATGGTCCAGCTGATGGTCCGGGCTCTGTAATTGCTGGCTGCTTAC
The DNA here is from genome assembly GCA_029875015.1 of Lepomis gibbosus. Classification (NCBI taxonomy): domain Eukaryota; kingdom Metazoa; phylum Chordata; class Actinopteri; order Centrarchiformes; family Centrarchidae; genus Lepomis; species Lepomis gibbosus. The sequence goes on along the minus strand of JAPMOB010218971.1, from coordinate 18,291 downwards.
AGTAGGTTAATCTTCACTACACAAACCTCATCATTTCATATACCCTCAGGCCCCTGAGTTTATTGAATTGCTGTCTCTTGCTGTGGGAGTATGTCACCGACTGAAAACTTTTCAAAAACTATTTCATATCTTGTGAGCTGCAAGCTGTCCTCTCTTCTTCTTGTCTGATAACCTGTGGACTAAAAAATAAAAGTATTTTTGTTTTGTTTTTCAGATATTTTGCACTGCCCCACCCTAGCCTGCCCTGGTGACCTCATCACATTACAATACTATACTCCAACATATTACCTATACAAATGAAGAAAACGTGCAATGGAAAAAATGGAACATATATCAGAACATTGTCCAGTGGTCTTTTTTTCTCTGTGTGGTCTCACATCTTACACCCTCTGGGCCATTTGGGGTTCATTTTTCCCCATACCTACTCACTTCGGCTGCTTTTCTCGCACTGATCCCCTCGACTGAATTGGAAGCATTTGACAGTGGCTGAAAAATTGTTGCCATTAATACACTAGGAACCTTTAGCTACTCTGTGTTGTTCAGCAGTATTACTTAGCCGTTGAGTGGAATGTCACTGAGCCAGGTGAGGACACAAGGGATAAGTGTTTGCCAAATGTGTTTGCTCATTTCAGTTGGAGGCCACAGAGTTCACATTCTCTGTAGCATCAACAAATATTTCTTCCACCAAAGCAGAGGGTGACCCAGTGCCTCAGGCTGAGGTCACTCTAGCCTGCAAGCTTCTCTGCTAACTTCTCCTTCACAGGGCTGCAGCAGGTCTGTATCAGAGTTGTAAGTTGGAAATTCAGGTCTAATTAGGTCCTATTATGTCCGCACAGTGAGCCAGCCAGCAGGCTTATTCTTTCTACAGTAACAATAACAGAGAAACATGACTTTGTATGTGGATAATAAACCAGTATTTCATTCACTACATTCAAAATTACACCACCCTACTGAGGATCATTATCCTTGAGTCTGACCAGCTATTATTAACTGCCACTAGCACTCATAATCAAATTACTATGCAGACGTTGTCATATACTGTATATATGCAGGATTGTTGCGACTCCATCTGTGTGGACGTCCTCTTCTCTCCTGACTAGAACCCTGCCCTGGTCTCGCCCCGGGCATGTGGTGCGACCTTGCGCTCCCTGCGTGGCAACATGGCAGCGATGCTGTGAAATGTCACTTTAGCGTGAGCTCACAGAAGCAGCAAGTTGCTGCAGGCCCTTATCCATGGTGATGGGAAGCAAATGGAGTCACAGTAAAAGGTCAGACTACAAGCCTCATGAATACAGTCTGGAACAGCTGTATTCATTTTAAATTTGAGGGGAACATATTTGTATTATATATGATTTTTCAGAATGCTGAATAGTATTTCTGTCAGTGCAAAAATAATAGTAGCATGAAAATTATCATTTTGATTCCAATAGGCTACTGTTGGCTGTTTAACTTAACCCTTCTGAAAAAGCCCGGTGAAAATACATTCTGTCACTATGCCAATTTAATAACACAAATATGTGAATTTTGTAAGTTCCAACATAACATATACAATATATTACAGTTGGCTCCCTTTCAAAAGCAATCACTCAGATAATCCTCTGAACTGTGAAAGAGAATAGGTCAGGACTGATCACTCACAGAGAAAGAATACACTGCCAGCTACTGCGGTGTATTATGAGCCCATAGAGAAAGAAGACTTCTTTCCAAGGGGAAATATAGCTGACGTGGCAATGAGACATTACATTAGATTCCCTGCAGCTTACATCCCAGGCCACTATGATGTAGTCGGTTTCTTAGGAATGAAAGAGACAGTAAGCATATATTTAATAAAACAGAAACCATTACCTGTCAAAGCAATACCTTGCATTCACACAGGGCAGTGTAGAGCGACTGGTATGCTTTCTTTGTATACTTGAAATCCATAACTTACATGACTTGTTGTGTTGATGCAATTTTTTTTCTTGATCTGACTGTGTGACAAGCCAGTTGTTACCTCTATGTAGAGGCCAGTGTTGATTCAGTGTAGACATTTTTTTAAGTGAAATGTTACATCTTACCCAACAGAAGAAGCCTTTTCAAAGAGAAATTTTCTTGTCTTCCTTAGACAAAATGTTCAGAGCTGGAAACTACTGTGCTCTCTGCTCCACTGAAGTGAGATGTAGTGAGAAATATTCTGGCTAAGACAAAAGTGAATCAGAGATTCCCCATTTACACACTTGACTTTTCTTAGCATAATAATTCAGGATCAAGGCCAAATAACAGTCAAATGAATAAGTTACATTAACAATGTTCCAACACTCAGCAGAGCAAGTTTTTTTATTTCATCATTACATGTACAACATGACAGTCACCTCTTTTAGTCCGTTCGTGACTCTCCTTCTCAGTGTGGATTATTAGAACAATATTAATTTCACAACACTTCAGTATTATGTGGTGAGTGATTATTCGGTTTTCAATATTAAAAGCACTTGTGGTTTAAGAAAATTAGTGTCATCTCAGCCCACGAGTTATTTTTTTTTTTTCTGTCCAGGTTTTCTTTTCAACTTGTCATGTGACGCGGAACAGAAGAGGTCATTCCCTGGCATTTACAAAGACTTGGAAGTGCGTGCATCATATTGTGCTTCATTTACTTAAAACACTTAAAAGAGAGAATAGCATTTCAAAACAGTAAACGACATAATAGAGTTCAAGACCGGCACTGTTCCTGCTGGTCCCTGCAAGGTGATCTTTCAAATGATTATTTTCTCCTTTAATATCCATACTCAATTTTCTCTGGCCTTGTGTTTCATTTGCTAACCAGCCTGTTTGTGTCCAGGACCATTTTTATCCACTTGTTCAAGTAAAAGCATTAATGGAAAAATACTACAATAGCCACAACAATGACCTCCTTTGATGAAAACATGGTCACAGAGAAAAATAACAAGGAGAGTTTAGCTAAAGATGGACAAACAGTTTCTCAAAGAACTCCACAGAATAGCATTCATTCTTTTTCATTATATTGTCCTTTATGCAGTGCAAAGATCTGACAAGAATTCACCAATAAATTAAGTTCATGTGCATCAGCACACATAGGTCAGGTTGCTGGTAGACTCTGGTCCTACATGAGCACGCAGCTTTTGGCCCGGTCCTTTCTAATGGCAGGTGGGTGCTCATGAATCTCAGTCCGGGGCGGCTGCTGGGAGACCCGCTTGAGGCCACGACGTGAGCCAGCACGTTTGAGCTGAGGCCGATGGATGCGGGACACAGATGACAGGGTGGTGACGTGGAAAACATCACGGACGCTGTTCTCTGAATACTTTGAGGTGCATTCTGCGTAAGCCACTGCACCAATCTGCTTCGCCAAATTAGTGCCCTGAAAACACAGAAAAATACAGAATGTGGGTCTGTGTCTGGTAAACTGACAAATGCAAGTCCAATATTCACTCTCCACTTGAGCTCTGCTTTTTTTGGTCTCCGCCAACTTGTGAGTGAAATATCTGGCTCCACTATGTTCACCAGCTAGTTGCTAGCTTTGTCTGTTTGTCATGTGATGTGGGGCTGCTGTAAGAAAGGTTGATGAGAATACTGAGACTGAACCAGAACATTACATTTGTGGGTGGTAAAATCAAAACAATGAGCTTAACAACCCTAAAATGCTCCTCAGAGCAGAGGGGAAGTGCAGACACTATGAACAGCCCCTTATGTTGTCATTCTGATCCGTTACTATTAAAAAGATTTGTGCAGCTTTAAAATTCAAACATTTATTTAGCCATATGCTTGTGTTTGTAGTCCAAAAGCCGGTGACTCACCTAGAGAGCTGCTGAGAGATAGTACTTAGAGCTATGGCAATGGCACATTGTGTGTGTGTGGGGGGGAGAAACAGAAAGGCCATGTGGTGGAAAAATGCTTTTTGCATTCTTAAATGTCCTTATACCATGTTGAGCCTCTAAAATTCTGATGGATGCCTCATGTAATTCAGTACAGTCTAAATTAAGCACAACATTACACTTGTTTTTTGAAAGCCATATAGTACTATGAGTGGATAAATGCAGTGGACTTTGCATCACAAGTTTATTATTATCACCATGTGTTACATGCTATTAGATTATCCTTACAGTACCTTTTCCTTTTGTGGACATCTGACCATTGGTCTTGGGCATGTAGTAAAAAAATTCCCTCTTAATAAAAGCCCACGCTCTCAGAGGCATGATAGCTAGCTGGGGCATACATAGAGCTAAGATCCTCCACACAGCTATGAAATATTTAAGGCCTATCTGTGCAACTGTAAAACGTAAGCGTAAAAGATCAGCTTATTCCCAGAAGTGGTTGGCACCATCTTAAATCTGGACTGCTTGAACTTACATGTATAGTGCATTCATTTTGCTTCCTTGTTCTCCAACAACACTGACTCTGTGCTTGGGTGTACTTTGTGATAAGAAAGGGGAAACCTGGGCCTCATATTGCTCTAACCGATCCTTCTTTACATCTTAAAAATAGCTCTTCTGCTCGGTTCTTCTGAATATCTCTGCTTAAAGTAGATAGATAAGGACACGTTTTGTCAGTTAATTCATTCTTTCCTTTTGGAGCGTGGATTCATCAACTTGTTTGACAATGAAACATCTACACTGTGTGACAGCATAGGTGTTCAGCCATCGGTCTTAGAGATATTTCATATTGAGGGATCTAGCAGCACGATGTTCCTCCTGTACTACCAGGGAAGCTGCAATATTTTTATATTAATGGAAATTTTCCAACACTTCAAGTCTCTATTTCGATGCCCTAAAGCCGATTACAGGAGTCGTCACACAGTCCATGTGTGGTTCATTCTGGTGAATGTACTTCCCCCTGGGGATCACATCAAGTGGTTGAAATGTAAAGGTCCCTGTTTGTATGTGCAGCCCTTGAATGGGGCCCATAAGGACAAGCTCTATGGCTCCACTTTGAAGTACAACTATTTTTAACATTTCCTCTATTTTCCATTTTTTTTCTATTATATTGATCTAGTCTGACCACAGTGGCATCAGTTGTTTGACCACAGAAGTAGTGTGATTATGTCTATTTTTGTCAAGATTAAAGGCTCTCTTGTAAAATACTATAAAGCCAATAGACCCACAATTTACCAAGAATCTAGGTGTGATCTTCAACAGTGCTTTTAAATTTGGAAAACAGATTATTTCTGATGTAAAAGTCAGTTTCTTTCAGCTGAGATTGTTGGCTAAAGTCAAGCCCTACCTGCCTCGCAAAGACTTTGAAAGAGTAATCCATGCATTTATAATGTCTCGACAAGAGTAATGTAATTCTTGTATGTTGGAGTTGATCAGTCATCTCTCCATCGGTTACAGTTGGTCCAGAATGCAGCAGCTCGACTTCTAAGTGGAACTAAAAAGCGTGAGCACATTAACCCAGTTTTAGCCTCACTCCACTGGCTTCCTGTTCGCTTTAGGATTGATTTTAAGATTTTATTGCTTGTCTTTAAAATTTTAAATGGGTTGGCACCTTCTTATTTATCAGAACTATTACAGTACACACTCTGGTCAAAGCACTGAGGTCATCCAATGAGATGCTCCTTGATGTCCCCAGAACCAGATTAAAAACTAAAGGTGACTGAGCCTTTTCAGTAGCTGCTCCTAATCTTTGGAATACTTTGCCTGTTGAAATACCCATATCTATTCATTCGCCTTCAAACAGAGTATTGACATTTTGACCTTTTCTGCTGTTGTTGTGTATATTTGTTGTATATTTTGAACCGTGAATGCACTTTGGTCAACTAGAGTTGTTTTTAAAATGTGCTATATAAATAAACTTGAACTTGAACGATTCAGCCTCAGATGCCCCGAAAGGGTTTTTCACTGTTCATCGCAAAAACAAGTAATTATGTAAACTCAAGTTTCAATGGAGCTAAATATGACAAATATAATATATTTATATAGTGTTTATATTATAGCATGGATAATATAAATGCTTTTGGTGCCTTTGGAATGATTACTTTTAGTGTTCTTCAGTTAGGACTGCACAGGAAAGCTACAGTATACATTCAGCCAAACAAGCCAAAAAAGGGGCCTCACAATGAGTATTTCAGTCAAAGCGGATGGGACAGAAAGAAAGAGTTTCAGCTTCAAGCTGTTACAGACTTGGGAAAACATTTGGTGTGATCAAAGGTTTCTGTTAATTTGGAGATAAATCACTTTATGCAGAAAAAACAATCTCAGATCTTGATGGACCAATTTTGAGACCATTACTGACAGGAAAATGAGGGTGGTTACCTCTGCTTTGTCAGGGGTATGAGAAAATATTAATATGTTGACAAAAGGCTGCCAAGAAGTGGGAATTCAAATTTACATGAAAATAAGCTATTAAAATTCATGCATGCCACTGTTCATCGCTCCAAGACACAAACAAAACAATTGTATTATCGCACATCCTGCTGTTTGTCTCCTTCTTTGTTCAGTCCCATCTCCTTTATACTCCTTGTGTTTCCATATTTGTGGAAGTTATGATCTGAAGCAAATGTCATCCTCCGAATTCATTTTCAGAACTTTTGTTGTGTGTGCAAGGGAGCAAAGTAATGAGTGTCATTTCTCTCGGATGATACAATTAAATTTGTACGTAAATCAATAAATGAAAATCCCTGCAGCAGAAAATTGCAATGGACCAAACATTTAAAAACATATGTCATACATGTTCCAAATAATATAATGTTAAATAAATCAAATAAATGATAAATGCTCAGTTATTCACATATGCAAAATTACTGTTGCATACTTCTGTGGTAGCAGGAACAGCAATTGATGTCAAGCTAGGTTTGACAGTGTTGATGCTCGCAGATACTGGCTGGGCTTTTCATGGAAAGGAACACAACCAAGTAATTTACAAGCTGAGTGGCATTTTCTCTGCACTCCTCACCTGTTCGTGGGTGACGGGAATGAGTCTGTGTTTGGAAAGCTCTCTCATGACGTTGAGGTCCGTCCTCATGTCCAACTTGCAGCCGACCAGCACCACTTTGGCATTGGGACAGAACTCCTGCGTCTCTCCCTGCCACTGTGTATCAACAGACAAATACACATGAGTGCACAGGGCTATTACAAATCAAAACTGAAGATACTTAACTATGTGGTCAAAAGTATGTGGATACCAGAAAATGACCATCATATGTTACTGCATCTCATTTCAAATGAATTAAACTGCTTCTTTAAAAGCCTCCACACTTCATTGTATGTTGTAGCATTAAGATTTGCCTGTGCAAACCCTGAAAAAAACAGGTATTAGAGGTATGTAGGGGTGTGCATATATTTCTCAGTGTATCACAAAAAAGTGTTGTTTTGGTGTTTGTACTGAACTCCATGTATCTATGGAGTTCTCATATTTGGCACCAGTAAAATTATATCCAACAAAGTTCTTGTACCTACAACCATTAACAGCAATTCTTTAAGGACACAAAAACGTAACATTTTTGTTCAAACCATCATACTGTTTTCGTTTTAATAGACAATGCTTTGTTAGTGAGTGAGTGTTAGAAGTTATAAGATAACCCTGTTGCCTGACAACATTTCATGTTGTAAAATCTTAGTGCAAAGGAGTATAAACCAGTGTCTCTTTTTGTCTGACAAGCTGAACTTCCTGGTTCTATTTTTCCTGGTTCATTTTATCTTCATGTTACATCCTAAAATGGCCATTTGACAAAAAAATATTTAGACATAAAAACTGGCCAGGAAAAATGAGAAACAAATACCAAAACAATATAGAAGCTTTGTTAGCTACAGCACAAACTCACAACAGCACGATGCTCATGGTCATGAATGCTGGAAGACAAACAGAGAGTCAGAGGCAGACAATACTCATTACAGACCACTGACATGACTCAAACTATTAAACTCTTTCTCTCTATCGTTCTCTTTCTGTCTGCAACTCCAGTCATTATCTCCTCACACCATGGCACAGGCAACCACTTTGCACAGTTGCTCCATTTGTTCTCCCTTACAAAGAGATCTTTTCTCCTGGATGCCTGTGTCGCTGCTGTTACGGGCTCCAGTGTGTTGTGCTGTTGTGCAGAGTGAGCTGTTGCCTTTCAATAGGCCCCTCCACTGAACAGTGAGCAACTGGTGAATAGCAGCAATTTAGATGAGTCACAAAGGGCCCATGGGAAGAGCGGCTTATTGTTTGTGTTAATGTTAAGAATTGGTGAGTTTTGTCCCGGATAAAGAGCAGAATGCAGGCTGTCAGATGGCTGTTGGATAACTTCAGCTGACAATTCAGTTTGAAAATATATGTGCAAACCAGGTAACTGCACTTTAAAAAAATCACATTTCAAAACCAGTAGGAAATGCAGTAACTATTGTTAAAGACACTGAGGTCTTGTCCTCAGTAATTTTTCTGGAAATTTAGATGGGTTCAATGACCTGAGGTGGAGTTTACATTATATAATTACACGAATATTATACATGTTGGGTTTTAAAGCTAAGGTTATATTTGTAGCTATGCTAGCACGTGTGGCTCCGGGGGAAAGTAATTTGTAGTTGGTCGGTCCACCAGTTCAGACTGAAATATCTTCTCAACTGAATTCATGTTCTACTCAGGATTAATTGTAATAACTTTGGTAAAACCTAAACATGTAGCACCACCATCAGGTAAAATTCCACTTCATTAAATACTTTGGTTTATGACTAATTAGAAAATGTGAGCATGCTAACCTGCTAAAAAAAGATAGTGAATAGAGTATGCAAACATTATACCTGGTAAACACAGAGTCATTTTGAGCATTTTCTTAGCATGCTGACATTAGCGTTGTGCCCATGTACAGTCTCACAGAGATGCTAGCATGGCTGTAGACTCTTGGTCTGGTTTAGACTAACTATCTTAAAATGTGAGTGAGTTTTTAGGAAAAATATAATTGAAATAATGGATTTAGTGATCTTCACCACAATTACATATTATACATGGCAGTGTGGAGGAGGTTTTAAAATATTTGGACCATGAAGCAGCAGATGCAGGAATGCTGGCAGGTTGCTGGTCAGAAAGCTGAAAAGGTGAGAACGTTTATGCGTTAAAAAAGGTGATTACTGGATAGAGACTGGGATAACATCTTTTGGTGGATAATGCTAGATGAGAGAGATACACAGACAATCTAACATTGGAGATTTGAATGAGCACTTGAAGAGAAATTGGACTGAAGAGAATAAATGTCACAAAAAGGAAATAGGGAAGTAATGAAGAGTCAAGGGGTTCTTCTGTGACTTAGCAATGCTGAGAAAGAATTGTCCCTCTAAAAGGAAAATTGGAGGGCACAAGAATTGGTTAGGCGGAAGACTGTCAGAAGTGGCAGAAGAAAGAGTGTTATGAACTGCAAGGGCACTATTTGAGAATAAAAGCTTGCAGATAAAAAATAAGCTAAAAACACATGCCAAAATAAATGGAACGTAGGCACATTGCCATAATTATGCACTCAAAGTAGATGGGATAAAGATACGTTCCTTTGTTTTGTCTTTCTTTTTAATACAGTCTATGGTTTTGTCTCTAAACTTTGAATAGAGTGACCGCTCAACATGTCACTTTGGCATCCTGTGCATGCATTGTGAGATCAGTTCATTCACCTCTATTACTCAGGGACGTCTACTAGGTTGTCTAATAAGGTCAAAGTTCAAGTTAGTTCTCAAGTGGACCCCCCGAAGGTGTGAGAATTTGTCGACCATAAAAGATATGAGTTTTGTTTTGTATTGATGATGTCACTGATGAGTGATGGTGCCGACTGCAGGAATGTCTGTGGGCTGAAAGAACGCCCAATGCAACTCAGTATTTAAAATGCTCCTAATCTGCAAAGAAATCTTAAAAAAGGTTGGTGTGCATACAGATTAAATTACTCTATATTATCAACATTTCTCTTTTGTGCAAGCAAGTACAGCCTTAAAATATAGGTTCAGACTTTTCCAAGTCTTTTGTAAGGGCAGAAAATTGAGAATATTAATTAATTGACTTGACATTTTCCAAAGTAATTCCAAGTCAATTTAGTGCAAAATTCCCAATTTGTGTTTCCATAGACAGTGTTTCCTTGACCTAAGGCTATGCTACCAGGGCGAAGATACCGACTTGATTTGGTTAACTCTGTCTGCTACAGCCTCATGCTAGCTTTGGCTGACCTTTGAACGCCTATAATCTATAGTTTTTATAATGATGTATCAAAAGAGTATCTCGTAGTGATTAACCTACAGAGAATCGTCATTCGAATCCGGAGCCCCCCCCACCCCGTCTTTACAGAGCTTTGCAGTGAGTTTCAGCACATCGTCATCACTTTACTGTTTTTCATTCACTCTCACTGCTCTCAAAGTGTTGTTTTCAGGCGTGGCAGGCAGCAAAAGACCCAACACCACACAGCAGACAGACAGTTTTAGCGACTAGCTGGTAAACATGGATGAGTTTTTAAGAGCTATAGAGCCAGATATTTCCCTCAGGAGACCAGAAACTAAACTTCAAATGAATGTAAATGTGTTTGCTTTGAAGTGACCAAACAAATAAGTTACTGCAGGTTTAAGAAAGCATTTTTTCACATCTTGTACCCCATTTCCTCCTGTGTGGTTGTGCTGTGAAGGAATCGCTTCATGGCCAGCATAGAGAGGAGAAATTATTTCAGCGATCCATAACTCTGTCAGTGTACTCATAGCATGTGAGTATCGTATTAAGAGAGACCAAAAAATATCAGCTATCCTTTAAGGCTGCTATGTTGTCTGCTGTCCTGAAAAGAGACAAAATGTACCTCTAAAACATCCTCAGCTATGTTAGGAAAAACCAATTGAACAGGACATATTCACACTTCTTTTAATGTGACACTGACCTTTTTCAGCACGCTGTCCAGTGTTTCCGGACGGCTAATGTCAAAGCAGATGAGTACTGCGTCAGAGTCAGGATAAGCCAACGGCCGCACGTTGTCATAGTAGGCTGAACCTGTGGGTGAGAAATAAACACAGTCATGACCAATGTTTCCAGGTAGATTATATGCAATTTAGTTTAAACTTTATTTTTTATCACAAAGTGAGCCATTACAGAGCACCTTCGGCAGTAATAACTATGATTAAATGTAATTACCATGAACTAAGCCACTCTGCAGATGACAATGAGTGGGTGTGATTCATTGCTTTCGAAGTGAACAGAAGGGCCTCGTTCACAACCCCTGGTCTGTGTGTCTGACAATCTTGAATAAGCCAACAGACAGACGTGTGACAATGATATAATGAATGGCTAAGACAAAGCGTCACCTGGTATTTCAGAATGGCATGTGTTTTTGCCGGGGGCCCGGCCTGAATTGAGCATTGTGACCTGGGTAAGGGGACACATTCCTATCCAGAGGGGATAACATTCCCTCTCCATTTCCCTCATTGTCTCCAACACTACGTGCTTTTGTCACCACACACAGGGCTTTGGCAACTTCACAAAAATGTGTTGAACAGAAAATTCCCATATAACCCGACTGAATCCGAGTCGCTGCCACACACATAGCACAAACATAAAAACACGCTTCATAATGATTACGTTTCTCACACATAGAATGTTTTTTCAAATCAGCCAACGTTTATTTAAAAAATACTGAAGGATACTCTTATTTGGCTTTAAAAAAGTAATCTTACAAGGTTTTATCATGTGTAGCTGGATTAATTGTTCATTAATTCTATATGTCAAATGTCCATGGCATCGCAACAGTATACAACAATATACAGTTTGAGGAAGTAATTCTTATACTCACACAGCATGTTTTCACTTTCAAATGAGTGATTTACAAGAAAGTAACCTGTTCAAATGGGGGATTAGTGTTGTCTCCACTTTTTGTAAGTAAATTAGGAAGTAAAAATGTTATCATAACCGATAAAATGGATAGCCAAAGCTGTGGAGAAAAAAAGGATTTTTCTTTAAGCTACAGTGTCATTTTTTAAAAATTTTATTAAAAAACACAACATCAACACACCTGGAGGGAAATATACAGGTACAGTATGTGTACCCAAAAAAGCAGTCATATTTTACCCTAATTTGTGTCATGCTGTCCTAATCTGGCCTCCGAGCAAAACACGTCATAGTGCATGTGTGTTTCTATGGTCTAAAATGTCAAAATAAAGGCCATAACCATTTTTCCCCTGTCTCTCTGACTAATTCCTGTGCCCGTGTTTCACACAGTTCATTCACACACACTATCTCACTTTCTCCTTTGTGTTTCAGAATTTTGTAGGTCCAGATGAAGTCACAGAATATGAGGATGATTAATTCAATAAAAAGCGAAGGTAGCGGGGAGAGTGGAAGTGTATCAGACAGTCGCCACAAACCACCCATAAGTCTCCACAGCTTCCACACACACCCACAGACATCAGTGAACCGACAGCTGTAGCTCAGCTTCACACTGTCAGCTCTACCTCTGCATCAGACGGCATGCTGTGATCAACCATAGTGTTAAAAAGTTTTTTGTCTCCTCTACGAGTCTAGAAAGTTCAGAAAAAGCCGCCATTTTCCAATATTTCTTCTTGATTGTTAATGATAGTGTTTTTTCATTAGTTTGAGCTGATGCCAGACATACGGGTCAAACAGACAAGAAAAAATATCATAATGTCAAAATTAGTTAGGACTCCTACTGTTATTAAGTCTGTGTTTCTGCCTTGGTGTAAAACAATAATAAAGCTTCCTCAGCCCACCTGAAGCCATGCAAACTGTATTTATGAAATACTGCTGGCCTAATCTGGGCAATAGAGTGGGACGCTGTAAAAGAAGTCATTTGCAGAGCTGCTTAGTCAGCACTTTTGCAAGTACACCAGGCCTATGTAGGCTACAGCTATGCAGAGTAATGTCTTTTGGTCAGCTGCTATCATTAGAACTCGTGCAAACTATGGCAAAATACTTTAACAAATGATGTATTTGCCCACACACCTAAAGTTATTACACGTACAGAGACAACCAACATAAGATACAAATTGGTTGTTTCCAGTTTCCACGTTGAAACATATGACTGACTGGCTCTTATGGCTGTGCACCAGCATGTCTCTAATTGGCTGAATATCAAAGACTTCTGTCAGGCCAAAAAATTGATCCCATCCCATAACAGTTAGAGCATGACCAATAAATCGCCTGTCAGAATATCAGCAAACATCAGCTTATCGCAGATACGTCAGTATCGGAATATATGTCGGCTGATAAGTAAGAAGAAATTGATCCAGAAATGCCAAAGAAATGTTTGATATAATTTAGAAACAGTGTTGCTGTGACATAGTTTTTGCTTGAGAGAGCATTTATTTGAAATTGTGTCAGATCTTGATCATCACTTCTTCTTACCATTATGTGTATATAGTATATCCTCATCTGTTTAGGCAAAAGGTCTGGTTATAATAACAATTTAAAGGTGCCCTGTGGAGTTTCTGTTTGCATTCAGTTCCTTGAGGGCTAACAAACATGCTTCATTTACATTTACATTTATTTGGCAGACGCTTTTATCCAAAGCGACTTACATTTGAGGAACAACATACAAGCATTAAAAAATGCTGACTTCCTTCCTCATAAAAGATTTGCAGAGCTGGAGAGCAGCAGTGTTTACATCCATGTTAACTAGCTAGCATTCTTCTTCTTCTGAGCCTTTGTCGGCACATTGCTGTATTTCCTGGCATGTTACCAACAAAAATGTAAATTTGTGGAATAGGGCGAAAACTGCATGCTTACACACATGCATGTGCGCCCCCGTGGGGACCAAGCGCTTTGACCATGTTTAGTAAGTAAAGGTAATTTTCAAACCCTACAAAAGATACATGTTTTCATAAACACTAACCTTGGTTAGTTTTACATAACACAAACTAACGATACTTTTTTAAAGTTAGAGGAAAAACAATTCATATTCAACCACACATTCAGATTATTCACAAAAAAACAAAGCTTTTGTTTAGAAGAAAATAAGAAACAATGGCCAAACTAAACACCGGGCTTACGCAGACTCATGGTTTACAGTGGTGAGGTATTATTAAACAGCTGTGCCATCTACAGAGACGTTTACTGATCAGATCTTCGACAGATTTCTCAACAGATTCCTGGAATAATATAATGACAAGACTTGCCAGGCTCCTGGGTACAGACACACGTATCCGAGTCGAACATGGACTTTTACACTGCGCAAATTCCTAGGTACAGGCAAACGAAGTGGGGACAGACTTCTCCCTGCTCCTCACGAGCCAGTGTCAGACACCATGACTTACAGGGCTCATCATAAAGAGATGTGACGGGGCTAAACTTATTTAAAAGCGGGTGAATCAGAGCCATACCATTGGTTGACAGAGCGGTTGTGTGGAGGTGAATGGACAAACTATTCTACATTCTATGTTTTTGATAATAATATGATTTATAACATAATTTAGATGATTACCACAATAAACAAAACAAAATGGTGACCGACACGTAAAAACATTGCTCCACAGCCCTAGCGGTTGAAAACTGCACAGGGCTACTTTAAATTGATTAAATTAATGTATCATTCTCATAATTAAAGCAAGGAAGAAATATTTTTACTCACGGTGGTGAAATTACAGCTCAAGCACTTTTTATATATATTTTGTTGAGAGAAAAGGCTGAAGAATAACTTCAATGAGGATGAAACGTTTTCAGTGTTGTCAGAATAAAACCTCAGATCCAGGCAATTAAGTTTTTCCCAATCTTTCCCCAAGGCATGAAAGGGTGAAAAAACAGCACAGCAGAATGCTGAACATTAACAATATGAAACATCCATTATGCTTTAATGTAATTTGAAAAAAACATTTTACACAACCTCATTCTACTCTTCTACAATTTCTCACACGGAAATAATGGAGGTGGAAATCTATTTTCCATTATAAAAGTTAGGACACATAACAGTTATACAACATTACTGGAAAATTAGATCACATATGGTTTGATTTAACTGTCCAGGGTGCTGATCAGGTGGCGCACTCTGCAACTGTCACTGCATCAAAGAAATGCAATTTCCTGCAGGCAGGTAACCAGGGATCAGACTAATCAACAGAAACATCTCCCAGTGTTAATGCAGCTGTGTGGTACCCGCTCCTCAGTTTGCTTCCGCTTAGGACTGGCCGCACATTACGACAACATGAGCTGTTTATTCAGCCGCCTGTCTATCGAGTTTAGCTGATTGCTTTTCTCTGGCATGTTAAGTTTGTTGGTACTCTCTCTGCATTAATATAGTTGTTTTTGTTCTGCCAAGTCCTCCTCCATTCAGTCTACCCACCCCTGCCAGAATAAACAAGCATCAAGACTCCCCTGAGACTCAAGTCTCTCTGCACTTGAACCCTTATCCTCCTCTCATCAGTGCTTCCAAATACAAATAACTTCCAAAGCCAGCTTTGAATAAAATACATTAAATTAAGCTGTCAAAGGCTCTTGGTTTGTGCCATTAACCACCGACAACATCCAGGAGGTTGTACAGATACAAAGGTTTCTTAAAGGAATAGATATGTAATAGTACATCTTAGGAAATACCTTTATTTGCTTTCTTTCCTTGAGTTAGATGCAAAGATCGATACCACTGTCATATCTGTGGTTAAAGCAGCTATAATCAATATTCTCATATTAAAAATGGATCACATGTCTACTTGTTTGTGAAAGAGGTTGCTCATAGTGATAAACCCACATAAAATTATCAATTATCACCCAACTCTGCAGTTTTCCTTAGCTCTGCAGAGTGTTTCAGCCGCAGCAGGCAGCTGTTGACAAAAAAAAAATACTAAAAAAACACTGTACACTGCCTGCTGAGTGCCAAACAGCAGACAGACAAAGTTAGCGATAGTGGAGCATTTAACGGCTAAAGAGAAAGATATTTCCCTCGGGAGTTGGTGGAGACCAAAATAAAGCTAAGACAAAAGTGAATATTGTACTAACATTCATGAGGTAGCCCACAAACACCACTCTAAATGAATTCTAATGTTAGTCTGTGTCTGCTGGATGTTTAAGGCAACTGCTTGCTAACAAGTTCACCAAACAAATTTATACAGTAACAATATATGAGTATTATGTTTATAGCTTGTTTTTGCTGCCCCCAAAAAGTGATGGGAAACAGCTAACCTGGCTCGAAGTAAAAATCTGTCCACCTCTGAAACTTTGTATTAACACATGTTACAGTGACAGCTGTCTTTTGCTGCCTACTACTTGTGTTGGATTTAACAAACAAGATAAGCACTTGCCTGTGTCACCAAGTGCTTGCTCATGGTGGGAATTGTTAAGTGTCAGTAAATAATATCACAGAATACACTCTATATAAAATAAGCTATGAGATAACTGTTGTTGTGAATTGGCACTATATAAACTGAAATTGTAAAATTGTAATTTGTAAAGCTTTACAATATTTGAAGGCATATTTTGGAACTTTAGAGAGAGCCAGTCTAGCTGTTTACCCCCGTTTCCAGTATTAACCTAAGCTAATCATATCCTTGCTTGTGCTCCATACCTAATACACAGACAGACCTGAGAGCTAGAAAGTGAATAAGTATATTTCCAAAAATGTAGACCTATTCCTTTAATGCTACCAACAGTCAAATGATTTCAATAAAGGTCTATTTTGATGTCACTAAGGTTACAGCATTATTTCATATCTTATTCATATATCATATCTTATTATTATATATGTTTTATATATTAAGTACTTCAGATATAGGAAATCAAGAAATCATTCATGCTGATAATTTAATTCAGATGGATTTGTCCTTATAGAGCTGGTATTAGCATAATCTTGGAAAATGGCAGTGCTTACTTGACTCTCTTGACACACACACACACACACACGCACGCACACACGCACACACACACACACACACACACTCAGTCTGCTAGCCTCGAGGTTTCATGATGTCAACTAATCCATGTTCAGCACTCGAGCAGCAGCTAATGTGTATTGATCTGTGTGCTTTTTTGATCCTCTCTGGGACCTGTAGCATGATGCCCACAGGGGAAGATTCCTGCTGTTGTAAATGCAGCACAAAGAAACTTCAGTCCATCTGTCCATGTCAAGAACAAACTCAAAAAGACACTCCATCACTAGAGTCCTGAATGTATATAGCTTTCTCAAATGACAATGAGTCTTTTTTTAAAGCGTTTTACAACTTATTTACTTTTTGAAATATTCACAGGAAAAAAACAGGTCCTCATATCTAAACAACAGAATAGGTAGACTCCCAAAACGACATATATGAACACTGACTTAATACACTGTGCGCTTATGTGTAGGAATATGGAAGTACTACGATTGAGAAAATGCAGTTGCAGATACGCTTTTCTGCTCACCCTGTTCCTAGCAGTACATTGCTTAGCTTCTGTGCTGGTACCAAACATGTGTTAGATGTGTGGCTGTTGCACAACCCTTGCCTTTGGAACAGTGATGCACAACAGTTGGGGAAACAGCAACACCACGCTGTGACTCGGCATGGGGTTGTCATGCTTTTGATGCTTCCAAAAAGCGGTGATTCCTTTTTTTCTCTTGTCTATCTGGCTTCTCACAGCAGCACACTGGTAAGCATGCACAGTCCATATCCATTGCACTGTGCTGCTTTAGATGGATACATCTCTTATATATAGTGGCTGATTAACGAGGTTTGTCCTCCCTAAAAGCCTCAAGTAATGTTGTCTGAGTTATATCTTTTAGGAGAGCTACACCATGTTTCTAACAGTAATGTGACACATGACACTAAGCTGCATTAGAGGAGTGTCCAGGTTAATATATCATGTCCCTGTTACAAACATATGACAGTTCAAATTGTGACTGCTTAAACTATAATTAACAGACTTACATGTATTGATGTATTGAAAAATATATTTATCATTATAAATTGTAAAGTGACCAGATGAATGTACACGACTATATGTATGACTGAATGATGTTTTTATTATTAAATCATGTATATGACTATTCCCAGCCTGCATGGGTCTACAAGACGACAGAAATGAATACAAGCCAGAATCAAAATACAGCCCATACATCGTCAAATATATTATAAAGATTCCAAAAATAACAACAATCAGTTTGTATAATTTAAATAATTGATTTATTTTTTAATTTTAATTTTGTTAGCACTGTCGCCTCACAGCAAGAAGGTTGTGGGTCCAAACCCCAGTTGCCTCGTCCTTTCTGTGTGGAGTTTGCATGTTCTCTCCCCGCTTCCTCCCACCATCCAGAGACATGCAGGCTAGGTTAATTGGTGTCTCTAAGTTGTCCTTAGGTGTGAATGTGAGTGTGCGTGGTTGTCTGTCTATGTGTGGCCCTGCAATGGACTGGCGACCTGTCCAGGTTGTACCCTGCCTTTCGCTCAGTGTCAGCTGGGATAG